>CM033700.1:17122185-17428712 GCA_019514585.1 Dendrobium officinale
GCATAGGAGAAGGGATTTTGTGTATGGACTAATTAGGGGCTTGATGATTGGATTAATATGCGAGGAGAAGAGGAGTTTGCGATAAGAGTTCATAGGGGCTTAAGGCGAGGCTAATGAGGAGAAGGCTTTTATAATAGGATTTCATTAAGGGTTTGTCAATGAGATTGAAGTTGTGTGAGGGGAATGTTTTCATATATAATGGCAACTAAATACGAGCTTCTTGTTGAGAATACGGGGCGGCATTTGAGAAGAATTCTTTGCGATTGGATCCGCTAATGTGATATAGGCGGCGTGTGAGGAGAAGATGGTTTCATGATGGGAGCTTGTTGGAGTTTGATAATATAATCAATTACATGTAAAAAGGAACCCTTGTTCAAACTAATTGTTTGAATCCTGCCCAAATTTGAGTATTATAATTTAGGGAAAAAATTATAATGTGTATTATGTTTTTAATATTTCTTCATCAAGTTAATTGTAACTAAAATTAATATGAATTTTAATCCTACGAATAGCTTAAATAAGATTTGTTTTCATAATTAAAAAATGAAAATAAAATAATATTTTTATAAATTTATTTTTATTTACAAACAAATATTTAACTTAAAAAAGATAGACAATTATTTTGTTGCATATCATTGGATTCTTAGCACATCTTAAAATATTTATTTTCTATTTAAAATTTTAAAGTCCCCAAAATAAGGAATTATTTTTTTTACAAAAAAAGTTTTCAAAAAGAGTATTTTGATTAAATTTTATTTAAAATAATATTTAAATTATTTTTTTAATTAAAATTTGATTAAATTATACTAATTTTAACTTATTTTTATCAAATTTATTTTATTTTAATTTTTTTTAAATGTGAAAATTTACCAGAGAATCTACATTAGAGGAGAACTTCAAGAAGATAAAATTAAATATCACAATTTTCCTCCAAAGATAACGCCACTTGTAGAGAGAGAAAATTGTTGTCGGAGGTTCCACACTAATAGCTTCCGCAAGTGAACAAAACCGAAAAGGAAGAGATCCACCTCGAACACCTCTCCTGCTGCTTCTACCTTCTCCGTTCCTTCTCTCTCTGCAACCCCTTCCCCTTCCCCTTCTGCAAAATCCTTCCTTTCTTCTCCCTTACCCACCTCTGATCGCTTCTCAAGAAGACCCGCATCGATCCCTGCGGAGATAGATAGAATAGAGGAATAGGAGAGATAACGGAGGAGGATGAGAGAAGAAGAAGAGCCCAACTGGTTCGCGCGATGGGAAGAGGAATTGCCCAGACCCGAGGAACTGATGCCGCTCTCCCAATCTCTAATCACCTCTGACCTCGCCCTGGCCTTCGACATCCCGACTCAAAACCCTAGCCCGGTGCCTGGCCTCCACCACCTGGGATCCACGGGAAATCAGCACTCGGCGTCTCCTCCACTTCCGGCGGATCTCGAATCCCCAGACCACTCCGCCCCCGTCGGTGAGGATTCGGCGCGTACCCTGAAGCGGCCGCGGTTGGTGTGGACGCCGCAGCTACACAAGCGATTCGTGGATGCAGTCGCGCATCTGGGGATCAAGAACGCCGTACCTAAGACGATAATGCAGCTTATGAGCGTCGATGGCCTCACCCGTGAGAACGTCGCTAGCCACCTGCAAAAGTACAGACTTTACCTCAAGCGCATGCAGGGCCTGAGCTCCTCCAATGCTGGTCCACCCGTGCCGATGTCAGCAGCTGATGCTGCCACTGAGCAGCTATTCGCCAGTAATCCGATCCCCCATCCACTTCTTGGCCGAGGCGCCTCGGCGCTCGGCCAAGAGTCTTTCATGCAGTTCATGGCTCCTCCGTTGCTGCAGCACCATCAACAGATGGTGGCGGCCGCCGCTGTCCAGCAACAGTACTATCATCAAAGACAAATGGGTCATTTTGGATCACTGGCGACTGGTGGTGGTGGGTATGATCATGGATTCCACACAAGAGGGGCACTGCCTCCGCAGGGATTGCATAGAATGGCAGCTTCTGGTTTAGGTATGGTGCGGCCATCTCTACCAGCTGCATCGAATTCTTACGACGATGATGATGATGTAGATTCAAGGGTGGGAGGAGGGAGAAGGGTTCTGACTCTTTTCCCCACTTGCGGTGAAGATTGAGTGGAGTATTCTTTTTCCGCCTTTGTTTTCTATTGCTTTGTGTAATTTAGATTGTCTAGAGTTGCGATATCTCCGACTTCAAGAAGTTTAAAGGATTTTAGAGAATTGGTTCGGTTGTATTAGGGAACTTTCCTCTTTTCGTTACATGTCTGCCAAAATACAATCCGTGCTCCCATTGTTGCTCATGCTCATGTTACTGGTCCATGTTCTTTTTAGCTGTATTTTCTGCGTAGTTTAATAGTGATTTCAGATTTAAGGCATCAATCGACTCCTAGTTCAAATCGTTATTAAACTTTGTATTTATGATCCTTCATCTACTGGAGTGTATCTCAGGGATTAGTTCCTTAAGCATTGTGGAGTAGGTAGGGGGGATCATCGAAGTTGGATTTTCAGGCCTAGTTTTTTTCACTTCCATTAACCTCTCATTATCTTTGCTTTTATCAGTGGCCGCTACTTTGAACGGGAATCAATTGTATTGGGTGTTGATGTAGGACAAACATAATCAGGTCGTAGTTTTGCAGCTGGATTATGATTATATTTCTACTATTAATTTATTTTTCGTCTTTATTTTAATTTTCATTGGCAATATGGTCATCTAGGGAGTATGATTTTAGTGTTCTTTTGTAGGGCCTTTTATTATAAATATTGGTCCGGGGTCATATAAGTGCCCAACTATGATTGTTTGAACGATAATGATGTGTGATCTGTTTCTCATTACTCCAAGTTTGTGTGTTTGATTCTTCTTCTTTCATCTTCCTCCTTTCTCTTCTTCTTCAAGGCTTCTACAAATCATCCACTGCATCTATTCATATCAATTGCTATTAAGTATTAACAACTCAATTTTTCTCTAGGAATCATCTTTAACAAATTATCAAGATGATGGTTAGCTTAATCATGAAGATTAATGTTAAGGAAACAATGAAGTTTTCAATTGTTTGCTCATAGTTTCTATTTTTAAGTTGTTGGTCATCACAATGGATGCATTCCTATCTCAAATTCCCCCATGGATCATAATTAAGCCTAAATCAAATTCTAAACTCTAAACTAACCTTGAAACATGCTCGAAATCTCGTCTTCTAACATTATATGCCCTGCCCGCACAAACACACATATATTCACACTTATATTCCTTGTCATAAATTATGAGTTATTCGATCTCATTTTTGTTATTTGAGCACCCTATCACCTGCGCGCCCTCGCTTTCTTATTCTTCCCCCATTTTATATTAAAAAAATAACAAATTCACCAAGGAAAATTATGATTTATCAACCAACTTTTCGAGGGTTTTTTTTGTGCAAATATTTTTGACACAATTTTTTATGAGAAATTCATTTGATGATAGTGTCCTTAGAATGCCACTATCTTCTTTACTAGCGAAAATCTATCGATATTTAACAAACTTTTTGACAGGAATTTTACTTATTATTGGTGAAATTTCCCCTGAAATAATTACTACCAATGAATTTGATATGTTAGAAATTCATTGGTAGTTGGAATAAATTCTTGTATATGATGGAAATTATTTATGTCCTGAAACTTGGAATAAATTCTTGTAGTTGGAATAAACTCTACCTTCTCTCTTCTTTTTAGGGCGCTTGCTAGCTTGGAGCCAACCCTGCTTGTTGTTAGTATGGAGCTCCTCACAACAACTCACTTGTCAGCCTTGAACACCATTGCTAATTGTCTCAATCTCCCCTCCCTCGACTCTCACTCTTGATTATGATAAATGTTTGAGATCTAATCAATCGTGATCTCCCTTCGATGTCACTCGCAACTCACCAATTCTCCCTTGCTTCTGCTTCACGCCATCAGAGCTTCTCATAGCCATTTATTCCGGACATCAACGCCATTTGCTAACCAAAGCATATCCTTCTCACCTAAAGAATGCTGTCAAACTTGAAATCGTTCCCACTTACCTTTCACCTATCTCCAATTTTACCACTGTAGCAAACTCTCACTAATTGAGTTGCGTCCTCCTTTGACCTAAAAGTCATTGCCACTTTCCAAACGTTTATCCTAGCCATTGTTCCCATTTGTTCATCTTTGTTTACAAACTAACGCTATACCCCAATAGGATGTAATTATGGCCATATGTAACCTATATGCTATACTGCATACATGATATGGTTATTATTGAGATTGGAGGACTTTCACTCCGTTTGCATTTTTATGCATTATGAATGTTTTCTTTATGATCTTTATGTTTTATATGGTTATGGATGCTATATATGTCATACTATTTTATTATATTGTATTATATGACATTATATTATTCTACCAATGGACTGATCTTCCAAAAAATCAATTTGCAACGGATTTTTTTTTTGTTTGAAAGTATTTTTGATAGTGCTTTCATCGATGGATATAATTTTGTTAGAAAATAGAATTTCCACTGATTTGTTATCGCTTTGTCAACAGGAAATTAACTATTTATAGTAATTCCCTACTTTACTCTCATATTATTATATAAGCCTATATTTTCTTCTTTAAACAAAAACCTAATTTGTTAAGCACCACACTAATGCCATCCCAATGCAATATGCAAAATTCAGCTCTATCATTCATGAAATGGAAAACGCCTGATACCCACCTTTCTCTCTACTCTACACATTTCTTTCTCATTTCTCAATCTCTATTTATCGATGAGAAACAAACAATTATATTCTTAATTCCTCCTTTCCTATTGGCATCCCCCTCTCAACAAACCCCAAAAATCTCTAACAACACATTCACCAAACTCTTTCCTTCCTTATTGCCTTATTCTTAACTTCTCTCATTTTTTATATCCATTTCTTCCATTTCATAATACCTCTTCTCTGCAGTAACTAGAATCTCCTCTCTTTTAATGAGTTTCTCTCTTTATTAATCTCTTTTTATTTTATTATTATGCAATTCACTCTTCTTTATCTAGAACATAAAAACTCCACTTTATCCTTGTACCTTTTCTCTCTTTTGAAACTCTAAATTTTTATACTGACACAAACCTAGCTATTAATACTTAAACTTTAAATTTACCACAAAATCATTAGAAAATTAATATTACACTAAATAAAGATATATGGCATTAGAATTTCAATCCTGTTAAACTATCTAGTTTAGTCCTTGGACTTGGTCCACAATTACAAAATCTAATGACAATCAATCAAGTTAAGTATCTTGTTTAGTCTTTAGATTTGATTTGAATTATAAAAACCTAATAACAATCATTTTAGTTTAAGTATCAGCTTTAATCTTATGGATTATAGAAATCTAATGGCCATCAATCCAGCTTAAGCATTTGATTTAATCTTTGGACTTGTTTGGATTGCTAGAACCCAATGAATTTTTTTATTTGGTCTTTAAGATTGGGCTTGAGTTGCCAAAAGCTAATAAATTTCAATCAAGTTCAAGTCTGGTTTAGTCTTAAGGACCATGCTCGAGTTACTAAAACGAAACCAAATTTCAATAAGTTAATTCCAATTTTTAGTAGTAAGCTGAGCTTATAGTTTATTGGAATAATATCACTTTGTAGGGTTCATTGTTGAAAAATTATTGATGGTTCTGCAACAACAATTTGTCATCTACCTTGTGATTTTATTATATTGAGACATTAGCCACTCTCCTATGTTGATATCAGATGGGCTTATGATTTTTCATTTCCATGATTTTTTGAGGAGTTAACTCCTTATATACTTGTTAGCAATACTAAACATAAGCCAACTAGTTATAACTAATTTCTTGACTTAATTTTTGTGTTGTTTGCCCCAAATGTGGAATAGTTCCGATAATAACAAACTTTTTTTTTATTTATAGTCTAACACGCCTTTCCAATGTACGGAACAAGGATAGTACTAATGATTTAGGCGGGGTTTTGATAGGAAACACTTATAGAAATGAAAATTAACTTGGCTGAATTTGAATTTCATCAAGTTTCAAAATAAAAAATAAGAAGAATTTGGTGGAAGCACTAGCGAGAAACGATTATATTGATAATAGATGGAAGAAAAACAACAAGATACAATTGATCCTTAATTGGAGAGGAGGATCCAACTCTCTCAAATCTCTATATGCCGCTAGAGATCAAAAATAGTAAAGAACAACTAAATTCAGTAAAAAATTTGATACCCTAACCCTAGGAAAACAATCAACTTAAAGCAAACAATGATATGAAATCCCTAAAAAGCCCCTCATTTGAAAATTCCCTCCTAAACAAAATTAATGGTCTCTTACTAAACCCCGCCCAAAGGAGGCGGCATCTGCGGTATATATTGCTTCCGCCTCTGGTAGACCCGGATCGGTCTAGTGGTTGGTCTATCAATATCCTCCTCCCAAAAACCCACCTTGTCCATAAGGTGAAAAAATGGTACCCTTCCAAATTTCCTTGTCATCACAAACGGTGAGAACCTAAAGATTTCGATCCTTACACATGTGCCCCGGTGTATACCTCTCTTCACATATGAAATACAACCCCTTCGCCCTCTTCTCTTATAGCTCCATTTTTGTGAGTTGCTTGAAGTTTTTTCTCAGGTCTTTCTCCTATTGTATTCTTCTTTGCGGTCTCCTAAGAGTACCCGGTGTCTGCTCTTTAGATATAAAAAATGTGGTAGTCATCCTATACGAACCTTCTGAGCTGCTGCTCTAGTCCCTCTCTTTTGATGCCTCTGATCCTCCACTAACTAAGCTAACTCCATAGCCTCTCCCAAATCATGACCTCATTACTCTAACTGTCGTTCAAAGCTTTGGTTTGAACCCTTTCATAAAGTTTCCCTCCAGTACAGTCTCTAGAAGCTGGTCCAGCCGGATGGGCAGGTGCTCAAACTATTCACGGTATTCCACCACCATCCTCTCCTGCGTCAAGGCGAGGAACTGCTCATATCTATCTTCTTGTGGATGACTGAATTTTGACTTTTAACATCTGAAAGTTGAGCATGGAGATCTAAAATTTTAGATTTCAATCGTACTAACTCCCCTTCTAACACTTCTATCTTTCTTCCTACCATAGGTACCCGAATTTAGGTTGCAATAAGAAAAAAAAAACAACTTTGATGCGAATCGGCCCTCCAAACAGCAAAAACAATAAGATCATAGAGAAAAAACAGCAGAAATCTGCGAGGAAAACTTCTATCTCAGCCTAGGAAATTGATTTGTTACCAATTTGATAGGAAACACTTGTAGAAATCAAAATTAACTTGGTTGAATTTGAATTTCAGCAAGGTTCAAAATCAGAAATAAGAATAATTTGGTGGAAACACTAGCGAGAAACGATTATATTGATAATAGAGGGAAGAAAAACAACAAGATATGATTGATCCTCAATTGGAGAGGAGGATCCATCTCTCCCAAATCTCTAGATGCCGCTAATGCCCAAAAACAGCGAAGAACAACTAATTCAGTAAAAAATTTGATACCCTAACCCTATGTAAACAATCAACTTAATTCAAACAATGATAAAGGAAATCCCTAAGCAGCCCCCTCCTTTCAAAATTTTCTTCTAAACACAATTAATAGCCTCTTACTGGACCCCGCCCAAAGGAGGCAGCATCTGCGGCTTCTTAGAGGGCGGAACTTTTTTCCGCCTTTGGTAGACCCGGACCGGTCCAGGGACTGGTCTGGTGATTCTTCCAGTGGCTGGTCTATCAGGCTTCTCCTTCAATAATGAATGGAGGGGGTTGTTCTTCAATTCAAAGCAACCTTTTGAGAGAGGTTTTTTGTTGGCGATTGGCTATTTGCGACCAATCAAGGCATACTAGTTTAGGAAGTTTGTTCTTCAATCAACTTTTTAGGCTATTTTGGCTTTTCTTTTTCTGCACACTCTTGTCAGTGAATATTCTGATGGGAGATTTTTAGTAAGGCAGTTGATAGATTACATGTTGACGAGAAAGGGGAGCATATAAGATATTATCTAGAGTTAATAAGGAGATTTAGATATATCATTTCTCAGGAATATGTGAGGGAGATCCATCGACAATAATTACATGTGGGAGTGTTTGAATGGTAAGATAGCATGTGAGAGAAGCGCTAAAATCTAAGACTTAAGATGTGTATCAAAATGAGTAGATACGTTAGAACCATAGGTGAAATCATATGGAAGGAAATAACCAGTTGAGGGTGTTGTAGTAGATAACCATATATTTGGGTTAGAGAGAGTTCCAAAATGAGTATCATATGGGTGATTGGTTTTGACAATGTTGACAAAGTGGAAAGGAATCACGGCCGTGGCCACTACGACCTCCATTACCTTGACAAAGTTGTAAGTTAAGTGGCTTGAGAATGTTACTTTGAAGATATTGGGAGCAATAGAATCAGCTATTAATTGTATTTGAACATATTGGAGTGACTGGTGAATACTAAAGAGAAATTTGATAACAAGATACTCCTTATTTTGTTTTTGTCAAGTAGTCA
Organism: Dendrobium officinale; assembly: GCA_019514585.1. NCBI lineage: Eukaryota > Viridiplantae > Streptophyta > Magnoliopsida > Asparagales > Orchidaceae > Dendrobium > Dendrobium officinale. The sequence goes on from CM033700.1 coordinate 17,130,694, forward strand.
TGTTAATGGTAAAAGGATGATGTTAAATAAGTTGACCTTATTTGTCTTTTAAGGTGCTTTAATAATTTTGTTTAGATTTATCGATTTGTTGTAAAGAAAAGATTGTCATAGTAGAGAGTGTATACTCGAAAGATGTTATTGTTTTGAAATTATGTCGAACAAAGGAAGTCCCACATATTTAAGAGTCTCTTGAAACATGATGGTGGAAGCAACTATAGGTTTGAGAGAATTAAACATCTATGTTATAGTGGCATAGTAAGAGCCTTGCCATTTGGTATATTTGGTGGTGATTGTTTCGAGAGCTAAGGTGCCCAAATAATGAAGTTTCTTATGAGATCCAATGAGAATGAAATGCTTGAGACCACAAGTGATGATAGTACCATTGAGCTTGATTTTGGTACTATCATTTGTGTAGGACTTTGTTTTTAGAGGGAGGAAAAAAAAGGAAGCTGTTAATAAACACAACAAAGAAGAAGAAATTCATGAACTAATTGGTTATATGATTATGTGGCCACTTTTTTGGTAGGTTGTAATGTAACAAATATAAGAAAAGATTGTAAATTATGTTTGTATGTGAGTAGGAAAGCGCAAAAGGAGAATGCCAGTGAGTTGAAAAGGGCATGAAGGCTTATTTGCAAGTAAGACATGTGTGGGCATGGCTTGCACCAAGCGGGATGCTTGTGAGCGTGTTTGGTAACTGGGCGAGTAGGATTTGGGGGAGAGGCTCAACAGAAGGTCTTGTGATGTGAGAGTCATGTGTGGAGCATATGAGAATGTATTAGAAGAGCTTGATGTGCACGCAAAAGGCATGGGAGATAGAATTGAACTGATTTTGTAGGGCAAGGAGGCATGCGAGAGAGAGAGAGAGAATCTAGATTGTGTGCCAAGTTTAGGAAAGTCTTCTACCAAGTCGACTTGGAAATTTACCACTTTGATAACCATTGGACTTCTTTTTCACATCTTCTTTGTATTTTATTTAAATGTCTAGATTTGTCAATACATGGATCTAGTTAAACTTTCAGTGCTTATAGTGGCTAGTATTTTATGATAAATTACTAGTTCATAGCAGATTGCAGATATTGAGTACAAAAGTTACCTCTTGAGCTTTGGATGTTTCTTTATATTGAATAGTTAACACGCTCAAATACCTACACATCTGCAACTTTATTCATCTATAGTCTTCGTACTCTTCATTAGTAGATCGTAATGTGGACCAAATCAGAACAACTTGATATTCTTAGGCATGAACCTACACTAAGATCCCATTCCTTCTTGAAAGTTTATGAAATGCATGCTGATGCTAATAATCTGTTAAGGTGTCTCTATGTGGTTTGGCTTAGTTTCAGCTATAGAATTTTTGTCATTACAGCATTCCAATCTTAGGGTAATAAATTGCTGTGAATAATATTTTCTCTCAAGTTCTTATATATTTCAATGTTTCCATGTGTTTCATGACATTGCAGAAAGTTTTTATCCTAAAATCTTCTGTATGTTTGCTGGTACATATTGAGTTGGAACATAGCTAAAACACTATAAGAATAAAAAAATAATAAAAAAGTTATTATCATCAAGTCCTAAGAGAAGCTTCCTATGATGTTTTCCCTACATGTTTCACATCTTCATTGAACCTTAATGCTGGTAGAATAAAATTTGAAGTTTAGGTTTTGTTTGGGGCAGCTTTCTTAATGCTTTGTAAAGTTGTTGTAGAGAATAACTTTTAAAGTTATTGTAGAAAGCAGCTTTCTAGTATAAATTTTTTTTTTGAAAATAGTGAAAGTCGTGGTCAAATAAAAATTATGGTTGTAATATGAAAAGTAAAATAGTAAGAAAGATGTCTCAAACAAGATTTTAATCAACTGAATTGCCTTTATCATCCCGCATTTATGACATTTTGTGTGACTCTCTTCTGTATGTTGTCATAAGCTTTGCCAATCGTTGCTATATCACCATTACCAGATTCCCAACGACGTCATTTGACTAGTTTTTACTGTTGATTTTATCAAATAATCAATTTTTTTTTTTTTTTTTTTTGGGGGGGGGGGGGGGGATTTATTACATGGATTTTTCAATAATTTATTCCCCTCTAGCTTTTTTTACTCTTTATTATAGGAATCTTTACGCAATTGCCCCCTTTAAAAAATTAAAATATTATGATCTTTAGGCAATTGCCCCTCTAAAAGTTTTAAAATACCATATGGTCTTTAGGCAATTGCCCCCAGCATAATTAAACAAATTGTGTATAGGTGTAAATGTTAGGGAATGATGAACCAAATACAAAAAGAAATAGTAAAGGAAATCCAAAAATATCCTTACAACCAAAATTTGTTATACATGTTGGGCTGCCCCTTTGGACCCCCGACGCATTGTGTAGAGGTGTTATCTAATTTTTGTTTAAGAATAATTGTCATTATATAAGATGTTGATGATATTTTAAAAATGTATTATATATTCAAGTATAATAATCATTAGTCATTAAAATGATATATATGTGAAAAAAAAAATCTCTACAATTTTACTTATAAATTTGCTCATGCTGAAAATTATGATTTGTTCCGCCCTTGTTTGTAAAGCTTTGCATGGCTTCTTACGATGATAAGTAAGAAAATAACAGAGGGGGTGGTGGGGTGTTTTTACACACTCAGAGGCCATACGTCCCCCTTATGTGGCCTGATAACAAAATCAACAGCTGAACAAAGAATTAGAAGCTGGAGAGACCGAGTGGGAGAAGAGACAGGCAGAGCTTGTGCGAGGGAGAGAGGTGATTGGCAACTAATACCGCTGAGGTTGGCCATGTCTTGCTTTGTTTGTAACAACTTTTTATCATTATTTTACAAAATCTTAGTGAGAGACAATGCTTCGTTTGGGACGGCTTTTTTACTGCTTCTTAAAATAATTTTTTAAAAAAAAAATTAATTTTTTTTTACATAAAAGCTGCTTTAAAAAATGATAAGAAAGCCGTCTCAAACGAAACCTAAGTGACTTTGCTCTTCACTTTCCTTTGGCTTTCAGTCAAGAAAGATTTCTCCGAGTATGTTGATATCTCCTTTCTTTGTTGTTTGGTAGTTTTATGTTAAGAAGATTTGAAGTATAATTTGGTGCTCATCTTATTTTGTATTCTTCATTACATTTGATTGAAGATTCTGTGTCTTCTTTTCATGTAGTGCAGGTCATTCTTGAACAAATCACATTAATTTGATTTTCTTGTTCTTGTTCTTGTGATTTTTTTCCTATTTGTGTAGTGTTAGATTTGTTTATTCTAGATTGACAAAGGTCATGTAGTGGAGGGAAGTTCTTTGTTAGCATTATTCAGTTTCGTTTGGGATGACTTTTTTACTGCTTCTTAAAACAGCTTTTAATAAAAAAAATTAATTTTTTTACTAGAAAAACTATTTTAATAAGCAGTAAGAAAGCCATTCCAAGCAGAGCCTTTAGTAAGAATTTGAAAAGTTTGATGGGAATAATGTCATGAACATATTTGGAAGTCATTGGGTTGAGATAATAGATGATTCTCACATTGCCCTTATCTGTGAAGGGAATGGTTGAGAGGATTTGTGATGTTGGGAGCAATAATAATAATATTGTCGTCTTAGGCTTCGTTTGGGACGGCTTTTTTATTGATTTCTAAAACGGAGTTTTAGTACAAAAATAAAAAAATTTGTACTAAAACTCCGTTTTAAAAAGTAATAAAAAAGTCGTCCCAAACGAACCCTTAGTGAAAAAGATCTCTTATTTTAAGGCTAAACATGGTCATATGGCATAGGATAATTCACATAACTACAAAAATAGTCGACCCACCTAATATTGAGACACTTTGACTTCATTTAGGATAACTTTCTTACTGATTTAAAAAGCAACTTTTTAGTACAAAAATTAAATTTTTTGTACAATAAAGCTGCTTTAAAAAGCGATAAAAAAGTTGTATCAAACAAAGCCTTTATCAGCAATCATAAATGGGATCCTCTGGAGAAGCCTTGTGATTTCAAACCAACGAAGAAAATACATATTTCTATACATATCTTTCTACCTTGTGAATTTGGAAGTGTGTGTGGAGCTTTTTTCTCTCAAATCATGCATGAATGCTTATAGAAAGAGAGGGACATTGACAACTAAACCAATCACAAGAGTCAAATTAATTAGAACTCTAGACCACCACCTAAGCTAATTTGAATCATGAAAGGAAGTCAAGTGTAAAATAGAATAAGTACTCCATGGGATATGAATGATCAAAATTAGTCATCCTTAGTATGAAAGCTTTGATAATATGCTTTAGTATTTAGACCATGAAATGCTTTTGTGATTCAACCCTAGTTCAATATTGATAATTGATTCTCCCTAATGAAAATATGTAAGAAGCCTAATACATTATCTATATTCCCACATAACCATATGGGGACCATGTTCATTTTATTTAAAAATTGACAATAAAGACCATAGAATAATTTGCAATTTTATGAAATTTTTTTTTCTTATAGTTGGTTTTAGAGTTGATTATTATTTTGATAAGCTTTTTAAAAAACATATTTTCTTATGAGCATATCATTTAGGTTTTGTTTGGGATAGTTTTTTTATTATTATTATTATTTCACTGCATTCAATCAATTTTCTATACTAGAAAACTGTTTTACGTTTTCAAAAAAAAAAAACTGCTTTACAAAAATGAGAAAGCTGTCCAAAACGAAGCCTTACTGATCGATTCCATACATACATAGCATTTTAAATGAATCAAGTTTGAACACAAATAGAAATGCTCGAATCAAACTCAAACAAAGCTTTAAATAGTTGATAATAAACTAGCTCATATATGAACAAGCACATATTCAACTTGGCTTAGTTCATTTGAAGCCCTACTAGATAGGAGTCTAGACATCTAGGATAATATTTTTGAGTAGTTGGAGAGGTACCTTCATAGGTGTGCTTCGTTTAGGACAGTTTTCTTACTCATTTCTAAAGAAGCTTTCTAGTTAAAAAAATCTTAGAATTTAAAAATTTTGTACTAGAAAGATGCTTTAGAAAGCAGTAAGAAAGTTGTCCCAAATGAAGCCTGATGTTATAGAAAGTAGATTTTTAATATATTTTTTTTAAAAAAGTAGCAAAAAATAATGACTAAATATCAAATAGGAGGGCCTTATCCAATGACAATCTAAGTTACCCCCTCTCCATAAAGTGTTGGACAAATTTGTCGCTTCAATTGATCAAATACTAGAAGACTTTTTTTTTTTCCAAAAAAATCTTTGAGATTCTGTCTGTCAAATACTAGAAGACTTACCACCAAATTCTTCTTAATTTATGGTTAGTCATATCATCATGTGAAAACTAGCATGATCAACCAAATACACTGGACCCAGTGTATTTTGATGATGTGGCGTGTCTGGATTTATGTTCGAACGAATCCAGACACCGGACGTAATAATTTGCCCATTTATTGTGCCTGCACCACGAGAAAAATGTGGTTAGCTACTTTTGTGCTATCAAGACAAAAGAGGCATGGTGCCCATGCTATTAAGATATGCCATTCACCAAAATCTCACCCTTCTAAGTGCTTACAAATATCCAACCATTCGCTTATAATAGTAATAATAATAATAATAATAATTGTTGCGTCCAGGAGTATTCGCAACGGTAGAGAAATATAAGATTTAACGTCTTAGCGTTGTACAAAAATTTATGGGAAGCTTCCTTGCATTTAGGGAGTTTTCTTATATATCGTCTTGGATATGAATGTTTTGGAGGGATCTTCTTGACTAAAATTGTAGTCAAGGTTGCCCCCCAGTCCGGATCTGATTCCAATGACATTGATGCATCAATTGAAGTTGAATAACCTTTTGAGGTTGGAGCAAAAATTGCCCCCAAGTCGGGAACTAGGTTCTCACAGACGGCGCCAAATTGTTGCGTCCAGGAGTATTCGCGACGGTAGAGAAATATAAGATTTAATGTCTTAGCGTTGTACAAAAACCTAACATTTATGAGACACTAAGATTTTTACGTGGAAAACCCCTGAACAGGGGGAAAAATCACAGGGCCTAGCCCAGTTTGAATGAATCCACTATTATTGTAGTTGATTAAAAAAAAAGCCCTTCTATGGTAGAAGGCCTTAGCTTGATGTACATTTTATAGAGTACATTATATGATGGGAACACAAAGAGTCACTGCTGATGTGTTTGTTTAGTCAGGAGGACCATAGTCTGATGACGGAGATCGGAAGGATTGTAGTCGGCGAGCGACGTTAGTCAGAAGGACTGTTGTCGGCGGGCGATGGAGCCCAGAAGGACTATAGTCGGCGGGCGACGGAGCCCAGAAGGACTGTAGTCGGCAGGCGACGTAAGCCTGAAGGACCGTAGTCGGCGGGCGACAGAGGTCGGAAGGACTGTAGTCAGCGGGCGACGTAAGTCTGAAAGACCTTAGTCGGCGGGCGACGGAGGTCGGAAGGACTGTATTTGGTAGAAGCCCAGCGTTGGGAAGAAATTTAGCGACGAGCGGGGGTCCGGCGTCGGGTAGATGTTCGACGTTAGTCGGTAGCCTGGGAGAACTCCGGCGTTATGGTATTCGGGAAAAACTCTAGAGTCACTTGGAGATCGGGCGAAATTCCGGCGTTAGTCGTAAATCGGGAGGAATTCCGGTGTCACTTGGAAGTTTGGCAGAATTCCGGCGTCACATGTAAGTTGGGCAGAATCCCGGCATTGATCGAGGAGGAGTTTCTTCCCTCCTAATCTTCTCTTCTTCTTACTTCTTTTCTTGCTTCGGCCCCTTATTTTAATCCCATAGAAATGAAGCATCTCTTGTCTTATTCCATTGTAGTTAAGCATTTATACAACCAACATTTTTTATATAAGAACTTCTGTAAGTGCTCTAGTGGATAGCAATGATATAATTGATAAGACGTCTCATCATGTTGAATTTCATTAATGTAGTAAACCACTTCCAAATTGTTGGTCCTTTCTTCTGACTTGGGGAGTGACATCATCGTTAAAGCAAATATTATTTTTGCATTGTAATTGCTAGAGATCTCTTATAGTTCCATGCTCCTGAATGGCAATGTAACCGTCTTTGTCATATTCGAAGGGTCTAACCTCCTTTAATTCGATGGTCTTATGGCCTGGAATGGTCGTCCCTATCAAACTTAACAGATTGAAATGGAACGGAGTGACTACGTACTCGACCCTTCTCACTCTTATTCTCTCGTCTTCAGCCAAGAACGATCATCCCAAATCTCTCTCCCTCTTGCTCCTTGCTTGGCCCCCCTCTCAAGAGAAATGAGGGGTCTATTTATAGATTTCTGGAGTGGCATGACCCGTAAATAGGTGAGAGATCAGGGGTGAATAGTGGTTTGAATGGACGGTCGATATTGAATCCCTTAATCATAGTCTATTCATCAGACATTTGAAGGTCTTACTGATGTCAGAATTTGGCGATCTTGAGCTCGTTGGATTCGTATCGTTGAGCCGCTCGATTCGAGTATAAGCTTGTTAAAATCGAAGACCGTTTGGTAACTCAAATTGTGGTACGAGCTTTCCAACAACACTTCGGGCACTTGATTTGGGCTCATTTGGGCTCGGATATAGGTTAATTTGGTATTGTTGGGTTCGTATTTTCGAGATGCTCAGTTTGACTCTAAGTTCGCTGAAATTGGAGTTCAGGTGCTTCCGAATTTAATTTTTGAAGTTTCCAAGTTGATTTTTGCGCATAGATTCGTGTCTGACCTTGATAATTTCGTGATGACGTATCAATAATAATAATAATAATAATAATAAGTTTGATAGATAATGATAAATATATGCAATTGTGGAATCAATTCAATAAAATTCCCACGTATTGGTACAAAGCTCCACGACAATTATAGCAAGGATCGCCAAATGGAGTAGAAATGCAAATGAAAGCGATAAAATGTCAGCTTTCCACCCATTATGGACGAAGTGAAGGACCAAAATATAAAAAAAAAATATACCAACGAAATAAAAAATCATCTAAAGATATGTTTAAGAGGTCCGAATGGTATTTTTCTCGGAAGCTTTGACCCAATTTGAAAATTGGTAGCATGATGTTGCGTCATAACCGTCGTCCTAATAATCCAAAGTTGAATTTATTTTTATTTTGAATTGTTATGAAGTTTTCATTCACTGACACCTGTATGTGAATCGTTAGTTTTTAGCTCTGATGCACCGGCACTTCGTTTTAAGAGGGTATGTGGTGTCGGAAACGGACACGCGTCCGACACAGCGAGGACACGTGTCGGACACGTCATTACTATGTCCCATTTTAAAAAAAATTAAACCGGGTGTCCGGCTATTGTATAATTAAATAAATAAATAAATCATAATCCCTCTATTTCATATTAGCCGGTTCACGCCCAAGTCTTCATCTTCTCCTTACTCCCGTATTCCTATTCGTGGTCTTCCCGAGCGATTGAGGCAAGCAGCGGTCAGCTAGAGATCGCACCATTGATCTTCCCTTCCAGTCGTAAGCAACAAGCCATCATCCTTAGTTTCTGCGCGCAACCGAGGGAAGTCGACGCCAAACAACAGAAAATTTTTCAAACTTGTAAGTTGATTTCGCCATTTTTTCTCAATTCGACATTTCTCTTCATTCATCAATGATTATGTATATTTGTGATCAGAAGAATATATATTTTTAAAGTATTTTATTTATTTTATATTAAAATTACTCTTATAATAAAAATTTGTTTATTTAATGTGCTTTTATTGCGCTTTCGCTGCACTTTCACTGCGCTTTTGCTACACTTTCACTCTTACAATAAAAATTTATTCCTGGAGCGCCAGGGGGCAGCGCCCCCTTGGACCCCCGGCATAACTGCAAATTTTTAATTGTTTTATAATATGCCACCCAATTTATTAAGCATTTTTTTCTTTTACTTCTCCAGTGAATTTAAAAGCAAAATGAGCTCTAGTACTGGTGGGAGTGGTTCAAAAGAGTCATCTGTAGAAACTGATAAGCCATTATGGATTCATATTATAAAATTTTGGAGGAGGGAATGTGTCATTCAAATACAATTATTATGGTGACATCTACAAAAGATCTTATTCTATGGTGAAAGCACATCTACTTAAGATTTCTGGTCATAGAATTAAAATGTGTCCTAAGATTACTACGTCACAGTTGATTGAGTTAAACAGACAAGTTGATGAAGCTGAATTTAGGATCAAAAGGGCACTTCCTAAAGAGATACATTTGTCATATATCTATGGTTCATCCCACACATCTTCCTCATCTGTTAGAGTTGATCATTCATTATCATATAGAAGTGATGGATATGATTCAGAGAAGAGAAAAGAAGTTGCCATTAGTACTTTAGATAAGGCTTTTAACATGCAACTGTGAGATGAATTGGATGGTTAAATTGCAAGGATATTTTTTTCAGCTAGATTTCCTTTCAACCTTGCAAGAAATCTTCGTTACAAAAATGCATTAACTTTTGCATATAATAAAAACCTTGCAGGTTATGTTCCACCTGGCTACAATGCATGAAGATCAAAATTATTATAAAGGGAAAGAACACATATTGAAACATTGCTTGAACTAATAAAATATATGTGGTGTCACGACCCGACCCGACCGGGACAGATCCCGCCCGCACCGGGCCGCGACCAGCCAAACAAACAGACCAGGATCTGGCTTTGGAATTTGCTTCGGAACTGATTCTTCCAAATATTTCAACTCAAAAACAGACGCACAGAGCTACTATGAAACATCAAATGCAGCAGAACAAATCATCTATATTTTTCTTTTCCTCAAAACAATCATCTACAAATACAGTACATGGCTGACAGAAAGAACAAAGAAGAAAAGCCATGACTGTACAAAAATCAAAAAGTACAAAAATACCTATAACTGATCAGACTCTGAATTCTAGTCCAAGATATCCTTCCCTTTCCCAGAACCTGAAAACCACCAGAAAACAAGGGTGAGCTCAACAGCTGAGCAAAGTGACAAACCTCAAATCAAAACTTCCAGAATCCAAAACCAACCACTTCAACCCAAATCCGTACAGAAACCAGAACAGAATCAGACAGATATCAAAATCGTGTAGATCAAAATGAAACAGATCAAATCAGAACAAATACGGACATATATCAAATCTATCAAATCAGAATAGACATCGAATCAGAACAGATCTAAACGGAATAGATCAGACAGAACTGTACGGAAACATAAGTCATATCAAATCAGATATCAGATAGTATTGTAATTAATAGTTAAATTCCCTGACACTGACAGAATCTCTACGGATTCTGGCCCCTTATGCCTCCCTTTGTGCTCACGGCACCAGAACAGATGTGCTTATAGCACCAGAACAGATGTGCTTATAGCACCAGAACAGAATTCATCGGATCCGGAACAGAACAGATATCAGATTTCAGATTGAGCTCATTTCAGATTTCCCAGACACTAACTGAATCTCTTAGGATCCAGGCCCCTTATAACTCCCTTTATATAGCATATACATATAGCATATCAATTCAGAAGAAATCTGGACGAATTCAGAAATGAGACAAAAATCGGGCAGCACAACGGCTGTATACGGAATTTACACAATTTTCCTGAAAAATCATAGAATACCAAATTTGCATAGAATATAGATAACAACATTGCAAGACTTTAATTCTACTGCTCAGACAATTTTAGATTACACAGAAAAATACAGTCGAAATAAAACTCCGCCGAATTCAAAATACCCAGACAAAAATCTCTAGAAAATAACCAAAATGTGCACACTCGGCACGTCAACAACATACGGAAAATTACGCTGTAAAAACTGAACCAGACGGGAAATACGGACGAAAATCACTAACAAAAATCAATTCCGGACAGATAATACCGCCAAACACGACGGTTCTGAAAATTGAGAAAGGCGGATTGTGCCTTACCTTGCGTACAACAATATCTTCAATAGTCTCGTCGAACGAAAACGGACCGGCATCGCCTGAAAATCAACTTTTCCAAAAATCCCCTCGACCTTCTCTCTCCTCGGCTGAATTTTTAGATATTTTTGATTTTCTCTCTCTTCAAAATGACTTGATTTCAGCTTTAAAATACTCAGATTGGCCTGGCCGATCACACGATCGTCCTGGATGATCAGACCAATTTCACATCGTCCTGGGATGATTTCGCAGGACGATCCAGGACGATAATTAATTTTCAAAAACCCCTTGCTCTCTGACTTGTGCCATCCACTGATCGTCCCGGGACGATCCCAGATCGGCCCGGACGATCCCAGATCGGCCCGGACGATCCCTATAGGAAATCATTCCTGGAACTTCTGTACATAATCTGGAACAAAAATTGCACTGATCATCCCGGGACGATCCAGATCGGCCTGGACGATCCTGGAGCAGATTTTGATATTACAATCTCCCCAACTTCAGAAAAATATCATCCTCAACATTGCCCAAACAAAACTCAATCAAAACAAGTACGGGTACAACTTCCTCATGTCAGACTCCTTCTCCCAAGTCGCTTCTCGTGCAGTACGGTGCTTCCACTAGACTTTAACCATCGGAATCTCTTTACTTCGTAGCTTTCGGACGTCATACGCCAAAATCAACTCTGGTTCTTCCTTATACGCCAGATTCTCCTGAATCTCAACCTCGTCAGCTGACAACTTCTTCCCAGAGTCAGATACCCACTTCCTCAAAGTGGATACGTGAAACACGTTATGCACGTCAGGCATCGAATCAGAAAGCAACAGTCGGTAAGCAGATTATCCAATCCTTTCCAGGATTTCAAAAGGTCCAACATACCTTAGACTAAGCTTGCTCACCTGGCCAAATCTGCTCACACCCTTCATCGGGCTGACTTTGACATACACAAAGTCACCAACTTGAAACTCAACAAACCTGTGCCTCTGATTGTAATATTTCTGCTGTCAGTCTTGAGCAGCTTTCAATCTTTCTTTAATCAAGCTGATCTTCTTAACATTTTCCTCAAGGAAAGTGGCACCCAGTTCCTGTCTATCTCCGACCTCAGTCAGAGTCAAAGGAGTACGGCACTTCCTGCCATACAGAGCCTCGTACGGTGCCATACTGATACTGGACTGAAAACTGTTGTTATATGCAAACTCAATCAAAGGGATATGATCTTCCCAGCTTCCGCCAAAGTCCAAAACACAAAGCCTCAACAGATCTTCCAGTACCTGAATGGTCCTCTCAGACTGTCCGTCAGTCTGCGGATGAAATGCTGTACTGAAATGCAGTTTCGTACCCAAGCCTTGCTGAATGCCCTTCCAAAGTCTAGAAGTAAATCGTCCGTCTCGGTCAGAAACTACCACTCGAGGCACACCATGCAATCTGACTATTTCCTTCACATATATCTGTGCCAAGCGATCCACCGAATCGGTCTATCTGATCAGAAGAAAATGGGCGGACTTCGTCAGTCGATCTACAACCACCCAAATGGCGTCGTGCCCTTGTATAGATCGAGGAAAACCCATCTCAAAGTCCATCGTTACCTCCTCCCACTTCCACTCATGGATAGGCAACGACTACAACAGTCCTCCTGGTCGCTGATGCTCTGCCTTCACCAACTGACAGGCCTCGCATCTCGACACAAACTCTGCCACATCCTTCTTCATTCCAGACCACCAGAACAAAAGCTTCATGTCAGCATACATCTTACCACTGCCTGGATGAATAGTGTAGCCTGAATGATAAGATTCGTACAGAATCTCCTGCCTCAAATCCCCTAACACAGGTACCCACAACCTGTTCTTACAGAAAATAGCACCAGAATCAGAAATTCAAAGTTCAAGAGTCTTACCAGATCCAATCTGAGCAATCAACTTCGAATAATCAGAATCTGACTTCTGGGCTTCCTGAATCCTTGCTTCCAAAGAAGACTGAATGCTCATCTGAGCCAAATCCAAACCACTGGAGGAAATCACCTCCAACTGTAATCGTTCCATATCTCGAATCAGGAAATCATCAAAAGTGAGCTGCAAACCTGATAATCCAGAAGACTTCCTTCTCAGAGCGTCCGCTACCACATTAGCCTTCCCAGGCTGATACTGAATGGTCAAATCATAGTCCTTGATCAACTCGAGCCATCTTCTCTGCCTCAAGTTCAGATCCTTCTGAGTGAAAATGTACTTCAGGCTCTTATGATCACTGAAAATCTCACATCTGACGCCATACAGGTAATGATGTCAAATCTTCAAAGCAAACACAACAGCAGCTAACTTCAAATCATGCGTCAGGTAATTCTTCTCATGTGGTTTCAACTGTCTAGAGGCATAAGCAATTACCCTTTCATTCTGCATCAAAACACATCCCAAACCTTTCAGTGAAGCATCACTGAACACCTGAAATCCTTCCGTACCTGACGGAAGTGCTAACACTGGAGCTGAAGTCAAACAGTCCTTCAATCTCTGAAAACCAGCTTCACACTCCGGTGTCCAAACAAAAGGTACTGCCTTCTGCGTCAGTCTTGTCAGAGGCGTCGAAATCTGTGAAAATACCTTCACAAATTTCCTGTAATATCCGGCCATGCCCAAGAAATTACGTACCTCAAATACCGTAGTCGGCCTTGGCCAATCAGCAACCGCCTGAATTTTCTGGGGATCAACAGAAATGCCTTCTCCGCTCACCACATGCCCCAGAAATGAAATTCTCTTCAGCCAGAATTCACACTTAGAGAACTTGGCATACAGCTGATGCCGCCTCAAAGTCTCCAACACAATGCTCAAGTGTCTGGCATGATCATCCTCAGAAGCAGAATATACCAGAATATCATCGATGAAGACGATCACAAATTGATCCAGAAACTCCCTGAACACTTGGTTCATCAGATCCATGAAAATAGCAGGCGCATTGGTTACCCCAAAAGGCATAACCAAGAACTCGTAGTGCACGTACCGAGTACTGAAAGCTGTCTTCACCACATCAGCTTCCTTTACCCTCACCTGATAGTATCCGTATCTCAAATCAATCTTCGAAAATACCGAAGATCCGGAAAGCTGGTCAAATAAGTCATCTATCCGAGGCAAAGGATACTTGTTCTTGATTGTGACTTTGTTCAAATCTCTGTAATCAACATACATACGAAGTGTCCCGTCCTTCTTCTTCACAAACAGAACAGGTGCTCCCCAGGGAGAAACACTAGGACGGACAAAGCCTCTGTCTACCAACTCCTGAAGTTGAACTTTCAACTCAGAAAGTTCTTTCGGTGTCATCCTATACGGAGCTTTTGATATCGGAGTGGTACCCGGAAAAATATCAATAGAGAACTCCACCTCTCTATCCGGAGGTAAACCAACCAACTCCTCAGGAAAAACATCCGCAAACTCCCGTACCACAGGGATCTCAAAAACAGAACCAACCTCCAGATTCAGATCCCGCACCGAAGCCAAAAATACTGGACATCCATTCTTTCACATTCTGCTCACCTCCAACATAGAAATCAGACTAAAGAGAACACCTCGTAATCCATGAAATACACATCGCTCTCCAACCATAAGCAAGCTCACTTGCTTCTTCAGACAATCAATCTAAGCCTCATACAGACTCAGCCAATCCATGCCCAGAATCACATCATAAGAAGAAATTAGCAATAGAATCAGACTCGATTTCCACTTCTTGCCAGAAATTTTAATCTCACAAAAACAAAACTTACGGTCAATCAGATTACTTCCAGCCGGCAAAATCACGGAAAGAGAAACCGGAAGTAAAATGGAATCCAAACGTAAAGCCTCAAAACACCGTTCAGACAGAAAAGAATGACTGGCTCCAGAGTCAAACAAAACACGACAGGGCTAATCAGAAATGTAAATCGTACCTGTCACAACATCTGGAGCGTCTCGAGCCTCCTGCTGACTCAAACTGTAGACTTGTGGCTGAACTGGAGCTGGAGCTGAAGCAACAGAACTGCTCGGCTCTCCCTGCCTACCAATAGGTGGTCTCCGTGGTACATAACTAGAACTACCACCTCTACCAAAAAATCCCTCAGGGCATGGAGGAACAGTCCTAGGTCTTCCTGCTGCTGAACCGGCAGGTCTGACAAAGCCCTCAGATCGGAACTCAGAACGTCGATCAAATCCAGTCTGGGGACACTCTGTAATTCGATGTCCTGGCTGACCACATCGGAAGCACAGACCAGCCATCCTGTAGCACTGGCCAAGGTGTCGCTGTCCACAACTCTGGCACACAGGTGCCATACTGACAGATCCAGAACTCATCGTACTGGTAGCAGTACCAGACGACCCTCCACTCCTCCTGGAGTCACTAGATCCAGAACTAGCTACAAATCTTCTCTTCCCAGAGGAACCACTGCCTGAAGCCTCGCCTCCAAACCTCTTCCTACTCGCAGTCCACCGCTGCTGAGTAGCCATCAGGTCATTCTCTATCAAACGAGCTCGCTCCACAAGCTCAGAGAAATCAATGATACGGAACGGTATCAGGGGCTGCCTCAGAGTATCTCGTAATCCCCTCAGAAATCTATAGCACCTCTCAGCAGAAGTACTAACCAGCTGCGGAGCATATCTGGCTAAGCCAGTAAACTCAGTCTCGTACTGCATCACAGTCTTGCTCCCCTGAACAAGCCTCAGAAAGGTCTCCTGCATCTGCTGTCGTGCAGAAGGGGGAACGAACCAGTCTCGGAACACCTCAGTGAACTCTTACCAAGTAATCAAAGAGTTCAATCTGCCCTGAAATTTGGCCTCCTGCTGGCCTACCCACCAGTGCTCAGCCTCTCCATCCAACAGAAATACTGCCAAAGGTACCTTCCTGTCTGATGGACACTGCATGCCATCAAAAGTCTTCTCTATCCTCTTCAGCCATTCCTCAGCTGCTCTGGGCTCAACAGTGCCCTCAAACCTTGGAGGTTTCAACCTCAAAAACATCTGCAGATGTTTATCAATGTCATCAGATCTGACGATAGAAGCTCTGCTCTGAGTCTCGTTCATTATCTGAGCAACAAGTGTCGCAAACTGAGACAGTGTATCTGGAGCTGTACTCCCCACTGGAGCTGCCTGACTGGCACTTTTCCCATCAGTCATGTCTGGGTCTGGATGATCCATACAGAAAATCCAGAAAAATTCGAAAAACTATCACAAAAACAACACAATAAAAAGCAAAACAAACCAACACTATCCCAGACAGACTCACTTACAGATCACTTCCTATAGCTCTGTCTTACATAATCCAAATTCTAAAACCTGGCTCTGATACCACCAAAGCTTGTCACGACCCGACCCGACCGGGACGGATCCCGCCCGCACCGGGCCGCGACCAGCCAAACAAACAGACCAGGATCTAGCTTTGGAATTTGCTTCAGAACTGATTCTTTCAAATATTTCAACTCAAAAACAGACGCACAGAGCTACTATGAAACATCAAATGCAGCGGAACAAATCATCTATATTTTTCTTTTTCTCAAAATAATCATCTACAAATACAGTACATGGCTGACAGAAAGAACAAAGAAGAAAAGCCATGACTACAAAAATCAAAAAGTACAAAAATACCTATAACTGATCAGACTCTGAATTCTAGTCCAAGATCTCCTTTCCTTTCCCAGAACCTAAAAACCACCAGAAAATAAGGGTGAGCTCAACAGCTTAGCAAAGCGACAAACCTCCAATCAAAACTTCCAGAATCCAAAACCAATCACTTCAACCCAAATCCGTACAGAAACCAGAACAGAATCAGACAGATATCAAAATCGTGCAGATCAAAATGAAACAGATAAAATCAGAACAGATACGGACATATATCAAATCTATCAAATTAGAACAAACATCAAATCAGAACATATTTAAACGGAACAGATCAGACAGAACTGTACGGAAACAGAAGTCATATCAAATCAGATATCAGATAGTACTATAATTAATAGCTAAATTTCTTGACACTGATAGAATCTCTACGGATTCTAGTCCCTTATGCCTCACTTTGTGCTCACGGCACCAGAACAGATGTGCTTATAGCACCAGAACAGATGTGCTTGTAGCACCAGAACAGAATTCATCGGATCCGGAACAGAACAGATATCAGATTTCAGATTGAGCTCATTTCAGATTTCTCAGATACTAACTGAATCTCTTAGGATCCAGGCCCCTTATAACTCCCTTTATATAGCATATACAGATAGCATATCAATTCAGAAGAAATCCGGACGAATTCAGAAATCAGACAAAAATCGGGCAGCACAACGGCTGTATACAGAATTTACACAATTTTCCTGAAAAATCACAGAATACCAAATTTGCACAGAATATAGATAACAACATTGCAAGACTTTAATTCTACTGCTCAGACAATTTTAGACTACACAAAAAAATATAGTCGAAATAAAACACCGCCGAATTCAAAATACCCGGACAAAAATCTCCAGAAAATAACCAAAATGTGCACACTCGGCACGTCAACAACATACGGAAAATTACGCGGTAAAAACTGAACCAGACGGGAAATACGGACGAAAATCACTAACAAAAATCAATTCCGGACAGATAATACCGCCAAACACGACGGTTCTGAAAATTGAGAAAGGCAGATTGTGCCTTACCTTGCGTACAACAATATCTTCAACAGTCTCGTCGAACGAAAACGGACCGGCGTCGCCCGAAAATCAACTTTTCTAAAAATCCCCTCGACCTTCTCTCTCCTCGGCTGAATTTTTAGATAGTTTTGATTTTCTCTCTCTTCAAAATGACTTGATTTCAGCTTTAAAATATTCAGATCGGCCTGGCCGATCGCACGATCGTCCTGGACGATCAGACCAATTTCACATCGTCCTGGGACGATTTCGCAGGACGATCCAGGACGATAATTAATTTTCAAAAACCCCTTACTCTCTGACTTGTGCCATCCACTGATTGTCCCGGGACGATCACAGATCGGCCCGGACGATCCCTACAGGAAATTATTCTTGGAACTTCTGTACAGAATCTGGAACAAAAATTGCACTGATCGTCCCGGGACGATCTAGATCGGCCCGGACGATCCTGGAGCAGATTTTGATATTACATGTAGAAAGAAAAAGGAGTCACTTTGATGTTTGATGGTATTCTCAAAGAAGACCACTTATTAATTTTATAGCCATTACAGAGAATTGCCCAATGTTTATTAAAACTGTGAATTATGAAGGAGAATACAAGGATAAATATTTCTTTGCCAATTTGATTAAATAGGTGATAGTCATTGATGGACCTTCAAATATTATGCAGGTTATAACATATAATACACCAGTGTGTAGAGCTATAAGATTATTGGCAGAACAAACTTATCATCATATATTCTAGACTTCATGTGTTATGCACACTTTAAATCTTACTCTAAAAAATATTTTATGCAGTAAAGAATATAGAGGCAAATGAAATCATCTATGCTGAATATCATTGGATAACAATGGTTGCAAATGATGTTATTTTGAACATAAATTTTATTATAAACCACTCAATAAGACTTTCAATGTTTAATGATTTTACATATTTAAGAATGTTAGTTGTTGCTGAAACTGATTTTGCCTCTGTAATAATCATATTGAGAAGATTCAAACAAATCAAAAATACTCTTCAATTTATGGTGATTAGTAAAAAGTGGTCTTGCTATCGAAAAGATTATGTTGGGAATGCAAGGTATGTGAAAGAAAAGGACTTAGATGATTTGTGGTGGGATGATGTAGATTATATTTTGGCTTTCACTGATCTAATTTATGACATGTTGAGAGAGGCTGGCACAAATAAATCATGCCTACATTTGATTTATGAGATGTGAGACTCTATGTTAACAAAAATGAAAGAAATTATATACAAATATAAAAGAAAGTCACATAATGAAGACTCGAGTTTTTGGAGCATTGTTTATATCATTCTTGATGATAGGTTAACAAAAAGCAACACACCTCTACATTATTTGGCCCATTCATTAAATCCAAGATACATTTGTATTCATCTTTTAAATTAATTTTAAATTTCTTGTTAATGAATAAATAATTTTATATGCTTTATATTATTTGAAGGTATTCAAGTAAATAATGACTTCAAGAAGACCCTCAACGTTTCTCACAAAAAAAAAGAATTAGAAGTGTAAAATATGAGAAATATATGCTTGAAATGATATTTTCTAAATGAGGAGGAGAGAAGAAAAATTAATATAGAACTTGCAAAGTTTTTTGGATATTTAGAGGATTTTGATGATCAAGAATCTTTGATAGATAGATGGAGGATAGATCAAAAAATGTGGTGGTTAATTCATGGAGCTTCAGCACCACTTCTTTAAACCATAGCAATAAAACTTCTTAGTCATGTATCATTCTCTTCCTATTATGAGAGAAATTAGAGCACATACTCATTTATTCAATCAATGAAGAGTAATAAAATAACTCCACAATGGGCTGAAGATTTAGTTTATGTGCATACAAATCTTCATCTTCTATCAATGAAAACCCCACTTTATATGACAGGTGATAACAAGATGTAGGTTGTTGTTGGAAATGGGTTTGAGTGCCTTAATGATATGGAATTATTGGAGGTTACAAATATTATTGAATCTAGATTAGGTTGTTAAACCTAAACTAATGTCCTAAGGCTAACCAAGAGGGGGGGTGAATTGATAATTTAAAAATTTTCTTGGATTTTTAAATTTGAAAATTATTTATTCTTGTAGCAAGTTAATTAAAGTTTTCAAATAATTTTTCAGTCACCAAAAAATAACTTGTGGTAAATAAATGCAAAAATTAAAAGATAAAGATTTATAATGGTCGGTCAAACACGACCTACTTCCACTCTCTGAAAACTCCCTCCTCAGGTATTGCACTATTACCAATGTGTCTCTCATTTTTCCCCCACAACAAGATGGAAAAGCCTTTACAAATCCTCTATTCAACCAATCCCCGGTGCGGCAAAGAACCGTTGTCCTTTCACACTCTCCAAGTACCGGCAGAGAATCGTCGTCCTGTTCATACTCACCAAGTATTGGTAGAGAACCGTCATCTGTTCACACTCTCCAAGTATCGACAAAGTAACAAATCTTCTTCAATGATCTTCTTACAAGCAACTAGAAAGACAAGAAGAATAGTGACAACCAAAATTACAAAGAGATCCTTACATTTAAGTAACCTTGTGAACCCTTCACACTCCACTTGCAAGAAATCTCTCTCAAACACTCTCTCACACTATCTCTTTCGAATGCCCTTAAGAAATAAACAAGATAAGATTTTTTTCACATCAGTTTTAGTGGATCTTTTATATCAAAGACACAAAAATCATCCAAAAAATTAAAACTTTCAATTTTAAACGTACACGATTGTATAGTACGATCGTATGTTTCTATGTATGAATAGTTCAAAAATTATTGCGTACAAATCTGTTGTGAATCGGTATGAAATAATTTCATACACAAGCATTGTCTGGTACAAAACAAGTTCGTCTGGGACGAACAACTAGAAAATTTTTTACTTTCGTCGGGATGAAAAGGGACCCCATAATTTCGTACCCTATATGGCGTACGTACGATGACGACATCGTACGGTACGATCAGTTACAAAAATTTTTAAGTTCATAAGTATGAAAAGTTGGGATGAAAAGGGACCTCAAAATTTCATACTTTGGAAGGCATGTACGAATTGTGATCGTACAGTACGATCCATACTTAAAAAAAAATCTTTTTGAACGAAAAGGGACTCGTCCATTTTGTACTCTGGAAAGCATGTACGAATTGTGATCGTACAGTATGATCCATACTTAGAAAAAATCTTTTTAAATGAAAAGGGAATCATCCATTTCATACTCTGAAAGGTATACATGAATAGTATGATTAATACTTAGAAAAATTTTCATCTTTCTATTTGTTTAACTGCTCATCGGGGAAAATAACTGAATAAATCGTCCTGTATGAAACTCATTTGTACAATATGATTAGTTTAAAAAATTACAAATTTTAAATTCTCTCCCGGTGTGTTTGTGTGTGCATAGTTACTCAATTACAATCACACTCTCTCGGACTCAATAAAATAAAAAATACATACTTCATTTATAATAAACCCTAAATTGATCTGATTTGAAGTCTTCAATAATCCGGAGTATAATTTCCTTGAAATGTTAGTACACACAAACATCAAAATAATTTTTTAAAAATGTGTTAGGAGAAATAATAATCAAAACAATAATATTTGGAATCATAAAAAACATACAAGTTACAATAATATCAACAATTAGAAACCTAAGTAGCAACTATCTCAACAATCTCTCTCTTTCTAATGCTGATAAAATAATTATTATTTGAATAAAATTGAATGCCCTAAATTTCTTCTTAGCTCCTCCTAAACGAATAAATATATGAATATAAGGGAATTCCTTGAAGAACATAAATTTTTAATTTTTAATTTTACACAAGTGGCATAAAAATAGGAAAACATAAAAATCAGAAAAAGAAAACACAAAAAACAAAAAATTAATATTACTCCCCCTTTTGACAACAAGAAAAAAGAAAAATGAAAAGTTGAAATGAAAGAAGTCATATGAGAAACCTTAGTAATTGATCTTGAAAGAGATTGAACTATAATTGTAATAACAAAATTAATGACCATTAGATAAAAAAGATAGATTCAAAACATTCAAATTAAAATATAACATAGGTCAGAAAAAGTGATCAAGGTCATGAAGAATTCAAGATAATTAAGTAATGAGAATTATTGCAAAAGTGACAAAATAAAGATTAGTTAAATTTAATTTTTAATATAAAACATAATTGAATATTAGATTGATTTGAATTTGAATATTAAATGATAGAGGAAAGAACATATTTAATTGATGACATTGCGCATCTTTTCAAATATTTGTAGCACATTTTGTGCATCTTTTTGTATTTTGGCTAATTTTGTCCCTCTTTTTAATTTACGAACCATTTCACATTCTTTTAATTTTTTGTACACATTATATATTTCGTTTTAATACTCCATTTTTTTTAAAATTGATCTTTCCAAAATAAATTATATAAAAAATCAAAATTTTCTAATTATAAAGATAATTATATTGAAAATAAAAATAAAAAATAATAAGATATCAAAATTATAATAATAATATTTAAAATATATTTTTTCTAAAAAGAGTATGAGATTGATAGCATTAACTTGATCGAGTTATAAGTTAACTTAAGTTTTTTAAAAAATAAGATTTCAAAATAAAATTTATTTCATATTGCAAGTTAATTTATAACACTTTTTAGATTAATTGAGATATGATTATCATATAGACAAACTTATAATTCAAATAATGAACTAAAGCAACAAATAAAAATAAGATATTTTTTATTGATATCAATTTAAAGATCAAATACATTTAAGCACTATTGATATCAATTCAAAGTAGCAAAAATAATATAAAATTAATAATATCATTATAAAATCAAAAAAAAAAAAAAAAAAAAAACAAGAACACAGCACTGATATCATCACTGTTAAGAGAGTTGCTATTTGCATGTTTAACATTCTTGCAACTTGTATAGTTTTGATGATTTCAAATATTATTGTTTCAATTATTATTTTCTTCTAACACTTTTTAAAAGAATTGTGTTTGCTCTTGTGTGGATTAACATTTCAGGATAATCGTACTCCAGACTACTGAAGACTTCAAATCAAATTCAGTATATCATATTTTATAAATTAAAATCTGTATTTTTTACTTTATTGAGTCAGAGAGAGTATGATTGTAATTGAGCAACATAGCACACATACACTGAGGGAGATATTTAAAAGGTCAAATTTTTTTATACTGATCGTACGGGACGATCAAGTTAGTTATACCCCTCAAAGAGCAATGGAACAAACATAAAAGTGAAGAAATTTTCTTAAGACCTGATAATCCAAACAAAATGCCAAATTCGTCCCTGGACGATGTCCTATGATTTCTCACTTTGAATTGTTCGTCCAGACAAAATGGTCCATTCGTCCCAAGATGATCTTCTCTTGATTCATAACTTGAACTAATCATCCAGATGAAATACCCATTTCGTCTCTAGACGATGTCCTCGGGATCCTCATTCTGAATTGATCGTCCAGACGAAATACCCAGTTCGTCTCTGGACGATGTCCTCGGGATTCTCATTTTGAACAGTTTGTCCAGATGAAACACACCATTCGTCTCAGTATGATCTTCTCGGGTTTCAAGGTTCATATTGTTCGTCAAGACGAACATGAACATTTGTCCCAAGATGATGTACTCTGGATCCTTGAATTGAATAGATCGTCCAGACGATTCACCCTATTCGTCCCAGGATGAAATCCTATATTCCTTAAAAGTTTGAATCGTCTTGTAGTTTCGTCAAAATGAACCCTAGATAAAATTATTCATATCAGACGAACTAAGTTCGTATGAGACGATGAGCGGGTACGAAGTTATTTTGTACCAATATATATTGGGTTCGTACTCAATAGTTTTTACACTGTTCGTACGTACGAAATCACGATCGTACGGGACGATCATGTACATACAAAATTGAAAATTAGTAGTTTTTGGACGATTTTTCGTGCCTTTCATATAAAAGGTCCTTTGTAAACTGCCTTGTAATCTTTTTGGTCTTTGGTCTTCATGCTTACTGAAAGAAGTGTGAAGGAGAGAGTAAGAGAGAGTGTTTGAAGAAGAGTTATTACCATTGGAGCGTGAAGGATTCCTTGATACTCAAAGTTAAGGATCTCAACTTTGTGAATTGTGATTACTTCACTCTTTTCTCTTGTCATTATAGATTTCTTTTGAGAAGATCTTTCAAGAAGATCCAATTCTCTGCCGACACTTAGAGAGTGTAAAAGGACGAAAGGTTCTCTGCCTACACTTGGAGAGTGTGAACAGTGGGAGGTACTCTACCTACACTTGGAGGGTGTAAAAGGATGGAAGGTTCTCTGCCTACACTTAGAGAGTGTGAACAGTTGTAGGTTCTCTGCCTACACTTGGAGGGTGTAAAAGGACGACGATTCTCTGCCGCACCGGGTAGTGGTGGAAGAGAGTTTTGTGAAGGCTTCTCCGCCTTGCTGTGGGGGGAAAATGAGAGACCCTATTGGTATTAGTGCAATACTCGGAGGGTGCCTCCGGGAAGTGGATGTAGGTCGTGTTTGACTGAACAACTATAAATCTTGTGTCTTTTTATTTTCTGCTTTTTTTTCTTTCTGTTGATTTGTGGCTAAAAAATCTTTTTACAAAAAATCATTAAAGTTTTTATCGATTTAAAAATTAAAGAGGGAATTTTTTAATTACCAATTCACCCCTCTCTTGGTTAGTCACTGGGATATAAGCTTAGATCTAACAACCTAATTCATATTGAACAAGTTTCAACAAGTGGTATCAGAGCCTAGTTTCAAATTCATAAGTTTAAACTATTTTTTGATTAACGACCATGGCTACATTTAGAAACTGAAACACACCTGAGGGTTACTCTATAACAAGACCTCAATTGTTCGACAATATTCCTTTTGATTTTTGGAAAACACGCATAACTACATTTTTATAGCCACTTTATTACCGTATGTAGATCTTAGTTCAGGAAGGGTATACAAAACTAATTACTGAGTAAAAATATTTTTATGTGACTAGCACCGCAGCGCTTATTTTTCGAGCACTACATCACCTAATCTACTTATTTAAAAAATGCCTTTTGTGATGAGTCAAAAGAAAATTATATAATCATGAATTCTCATTATAAATTGTTAGGTAATTGTCATAGTGCTCAAAATAGCATCATTGTGCCAATTCAGTGTCATAATTGTAGCATTGACAGCATTATAGCAGGAACCTAACTCAACCGCCGCTTCTCTGATATGTGGAAACGCCATAGTGTCGGCTATTTCCTAAAAGTGATTTCGATTTCCCAAAACTAGCACCACTACGCCACATCGCATATACTATTGATGTAGTTGAAGTAGACCATTTTGTCATTTAGTGCATGCATTGAGCACCGTGACGCATATCTCTTAGTGCTACAGCGCTTTGCCATTTTATAAATAACCATTCTAATTTTTATCTCATTTCAACTTGCATTTATATTCAATCCTTTTCTTCTTTTACTCTCAAGCTCCGCTTTATAGCAATGGCCCCTAATAATCTTGGATCATGGAAGAAGAAAACTGCAACCTATGATAAATTAAAATTCTTTTCTGAGGCAACCGAGTTTAGGTTTACATAATCAGTAGTCTCTAGACCTCTTATCCTTAAGCATATATTTCTTGAACCAACCCCACCAATCTTACAAATAGTTTTAGATAAAGGTTGGGCCCATTTTTGTGAAGAACCTTATGTGACTGTAGTGATTATAATTAGAGAATTTTATGCAAACGAAAAAGAGTCTTTTGATTGTAGGTTCTTCATGAGAGGGAAATGAGTTCCTTTGATTTTTCTACCATTAATAAAATATGTAAGTTAAAAGTAATGGAATTTGATGAATATTTTCCTTTTAGTCATGCACCATTTAATTCCCAAGAAATTCTGGACTTACTTTGTTGACAAAATAGAGTTAAGTGGAAGACTAGAGAAGAGAAAATTACAAATTTCCCTTTAATACTTGACCCAAACCTCCAAGGCCTACCACTACTTCATATCTACCTGTATACTTCCTAAAAAGAATATTAGTGAGGGAGCTTTGTTGAATTACACCATTCAAAAGGGTTAAACTATTAATGTTAGGAAGTTGATCTTGTTTTTCATTATGTACATCATGAGAGGTTCCACCTCTATTGGTTTGAGTCATCGTTCTTTAGTTTATACTTTATGTGTGGCTATTGGAGTGAGGGGAGACTAAAATGAGGAATAATTATTTCCCACAAGTGCACTTACTAGGGAAAAATTCTAAGTTTTAAACAATCTGATAGAGAAGAGATGGACCCTAACGAGCCACAGATCTTTGAGTGGGGTAGGCAGTAGTAGTAGTAGGAGAGTGCTAAGACTCTAAAAATATTATCAGGTGGCAGACATAAATGAGATGATGGATAAAGTGATCAAATTTTCTAAGAAATTTAAAGATTAGTAGTTTAAGATGAAAATACGAATGATACATACCAAGGACAACCATGAGAGACATTATACATATACATCTGGTTTTAATGAAGCTCTGGTTGGTATATTAAAAAATAGCCAATTCATAGAAAGGCCCAATCAATATGAGTTTTTCTCTACACCTAAATATCATCCATTTGTGTAGAAGCCTAGAGAGAGATGAGAAAGATGAAGTAGAAGAAGAAAACCCTGATTCTGAGGGGTAGGCTTGAGAGAGAGAGAGAGAGAGAGAGAGAGAGAGAGAGAGAGAGAGAGAGAGAGAGAGAGAGAGAGAGTGAGCGAGAACAATAATTATTTTGTTATGTGTTGCATTTTTATTTTTATTTTATTTTATATTTTCATTATAATCTTGTTGAAGACTTTAAACTTAGCGCTTATAGGAGACAACTCACATATGTGTTATGTTAGTACCCATTATGTTATTAATGTTATGTATTGTTTTGTGATCAATATATATTTTATGCATCTTTTGTCATTTTTATGAAAGCTTGTGTTTGTAATATTTGTTTGTGTTTTATTTAATATTAACAAATTTCCTTCTTGCTTAAATTTTTATTTTCCTCCAGTTACTTTTATATTTTGATTATTTAATTAACCCTTATAAAAAGGATAATTAAAAATTATATAAAATTAGGATAATAACAAAACCTGGATTCTAGTTTGAATTAACTTTATTTATACTTCATAGGTTGGAAAAATTAATACTTAACTCATTCAACCATTTGAGCTATTATTCGAATATGAATTTATATGTTATACCTTTATAAAATTAACTTTTAAAATTATAAGATGAATAATTGATATTAAAAATTAGATATGAGTATGCTAAAATTTGAAATCATAAATAACGTGAAGATGAAATTAATAATCTCAATAAGTTCTTACATCAAAATATTAATATTATATGAAGACCTAAAGTAGAAGCTATTATTCAAAATCATTAATTATATACTTCACACAAAAAAAGAACTATAAAATAGTTCTCAAAGAAAAGAATCAAAAGAAAAAGATGAGTACATTTAAAATTTGGTATTATTAAAAGCTTAAAATTAGAAATACAATTTTATACATAAACTAAAAAGGATAAGATGAGAGAGTTAATACAAGTGATAGTGAACTAGTGAAAGTATAATTTTAACTACCATCATATCTAATTATTAAAACTCAATTATTCACTTTAATAATTAAAAGTTAATGATTAAATCTATAACTTATAATTTCAAATCGGGTTGTAACTAAAATAATTGATTAGATTAATTATTAGTAATTTTCTAAACTATAAGTTATCCTTGTTAATTTTCACTAATTCTAAATAGTGATGTATTATCCTTGTTAATTTTAGTAATTCTAAATTGTCACTTTTTATTTTGGTGAATCACTTAATTAGAATTATAAAATTTTATATATTTGAAGACAAGCAAGAATTCAAGATAGGAAAGATTTTATGAGTATACATAATATTCTATTTTATATATTAAATTTCTAGTGAAACCGTATTATTTTAGTTGTATTGTATAGAAAAAATACATGAAAGGCATGAAATTCTAAGTATTATACAACATCGTGGCGTTAGACACTATACAGTTGCGGTGTCATCATTGACATCGACGGAGCACTCAATATGGACATGGTGGTGCTTAGTCCCTGTTTTACAGCGCCAAGACATTGGAGGAATCAGCACTACAAAGCCCAATCTCTATCTACATAGAGCTGAAGTGCCAATTTCCAGTACTGCCAAGTTGAGGGGAGCGCCACTTAGACGTTGTAGTGCTAAAATTATAGCCAAACATGACACAATTTGCCAGTAAAGTGATGCATCGATTCATTAAATAGAGGGTCTACATCATCAAGCACCGCAGAGGAGGAAATTCTTCAGCATTGTGGCATTAGTTCATTTTATCGGTGCCTGGCATAAGTGTCTAAAGCATCATGGTACCAGAGTCCATTTTTTGTATTTTTCTATAAATAGTACATTTGTAATGTTAGTAAGAGGGTTCAATCAGTTAGTTAATTTAGTCTTCATAGTACTTCTCTAAAATTTCCTTATGAGTGACAACTAAGAGAATTCGGGGAGCACTAGATTCACTTATAAGAGTGTTTGATCAATATTTGTGGAAGTAATTCTATAAGTTCAAGGAAGCGTGTAGAGAAAAACATTAAACCCATCTGGTGATATTTCTATACTTTCTTTTTTATGCAATTAATAAAAATGAGTTTACTTCACTTGTCCTTCATGTATGAGTAAATTCTTTAATTTTGAATTAATGATATAGATGAAATGTGGTGTACTAATAAATTCTTTTCATCAATAATTTAATGATATTTTTAATATATCATATTTTCATTTAGTGCATATAATGGTCATATATGTAGTTGATATCAGGTGTAATTGTCACGACCCGACCCGATTCGGGACGGATCCCGCTCGCACCGGGCCGCGACCAATCCTTTTATCCAGGATCTGGCTTTGGAATTTGCTGCGGAACTGAATCTTCCAAATATTTCAACTCAAAAGTAAACACACAGACAGACACAGAGCTACTATGAATCGTCAATTGCAGCGAAACAAAACATCGATATTTCTTTTCCTCAAAACAATCATCTACAACTACAGTACATGGCTTTTAGACATAACAGAAAAGCCATGATTATACAAAAATCAAAGTACAAAAGATACCTATACTGATCAGACTCTGAACTCTAGTCCTGGACTTCCTTCCCTTTCCCAGAACCTGAAAACCACCAGAAAGCAAGGGTGAGCTCAACAACTCAGCAAGACAACAAACCTCCAATCAAAATCCTCAGAATCTCACACAAATAGAAAACATCAGAGCAAATCCGATCAGAACATTCGTACAGAAATCAGAGCATACAGATCGAATCAAATCAGATATCAAATCAGAACGGACAGGATTATCATATCAGAATCCGAAATAAAACAGAAATTATTATATCACATCATAGCTGATAGCACTTATAGAAATCAGAAAATCAGATCAATCACATCAAGAGTACAGAAATCAGATAACAATTAGTTCAGAATAGATCATCCTTCCAGATATCAGAACTTCCCCTTATATCTCCCTTGTGCATATAGCACCCCTCTTCCCCTTATAGCTCCCTTTTTGTGCATACAGCACAAGAACTTCCGCTTATGCCTCCCATTTGTGCTCACGACACCAGAACAGATGTGCTTATCGCACCAGAATACATATATAGTGCTTATAGCACCTAAACGGATATACAGAATTTCAGAACTTCACAGAACTTCATAGAACTTCCCCTTATAGCTCCCTTAATAGCATTTACAGAATCAAATCATTTCAGAGCAAATCCGGACAAATCAGAAATCAGACAAAAATCGGGCAGCACAACGGCAGTATACGGAATTTACACAATTTTTCCTAAAAATCAAAATTCACCAAATTTGCACAGAATATAGATAATAACATTTCAGAACATTTATTCTACTGCACATACAATTTTCAATTACACAGAAAAATTCAGTCGACTAAAAACACATTCGAATCAAAAATACCAGGACAAAAATCTTCAGAAAATAACCAAAATGTGTACACTCGGCACGTCAACAATATACGGAAAGTTACGCGGTAAAAACTGAACCAATCAAAAGATACGGACGAAAATCGCTAACGGAAACAAAATCCGAATAGAAAATACCGCCAAACATGACGGTTCTGAAAATTGAGAAAGGCGGAATGTGCCTTACCTCGCGTACAGTAATTTCCTGAACAATCTTGTCGGACGAAAACGGCTCCGCGTCGTCCGAAAATCAACTTTTCCAAAAAGATTTTCGACTTTCTCTCTCCTCAGAAAAATCAGATATTTTATTTTGATTTTCTCTCTCCTCAAAACGACTGATTTCAGCTTTATAAAATTCAGATCGGCCCGACCGATCGCCAGATCGTCCCAGGACGATCAGACCAATTTTGATCGTCCTGGACGGTTCCCAGAACTATTTTTTTGTCGATATTTTGAACAGTGCCAATCGGCCTGGCCGATGTCCTCGATCGGCCTGGACGATGCCTACAGGAAAACACCTGGAACAAATCTGGGCAAATTCTGGAGCAAATTCTCAACTGATCGTCCCAGGACGATCCCAGATCGTCCTGGACAATCCTGGAGCAGATTTTGATATTACAATCTCACCAACTTCAGAAAAATGTCGTCCTCGACATTATCCAATCCAAACTCAGTCAGAACAAGTACGGGTACGACTATCTCATGTCAGACTCCTTCTCCTAAGTCGCTTGCCGTGCAGTCCGGTGCTTCCACTGGACTTTAACCATCGGAATCTCTTTATTTCTTAACTTTCAGACGTCGTACGCCAAAATCAACTCTGGCTCTTCCTTGTACGCCAGATTCTCCTGAATCTCAACCTCATCAGTAGATACCTTCTTTCCAGAGTCTGATCCCCATTTCCTCAAAGTGGATACGTGAAACACATTATGCACGTCGGGCATCGAATCAGAAAGCAACAATCGGTAAGCAGATTTTCCAATCCTTTTCAGGATTTCAAAAGATCCAACATATCTTGGACTAAGCTTGCTCACCTGACCAAATCTGCTCACACCCTTCATCAGGCTGACTTTGACATACACAAAGTCACCAACCTGGAACTCAACAAACCTGTGCTTTTGATTGTAATACTTCTGCTGACGGTCCTGAGTCGCTTTCAATCTTTCTTTTATCAAACTGATCTTCTGAGCAGTTTCATCAGCAAAAGTCGCACCCAAAGCCTGTCTATCTCCAACCTCCGTCAGAGTCAAAGGAGTACGGCACTTCCTGCCGTACAAAGCCTCATACGGTGCCATACCGATACTGGACTGGAAGCTATTGTTGTAAGCAAACTCAATCAAAGGGATATGATCTTCCCAGCTTCCGCCAAAGTCCAGAACACAAAGTCTCAACAGATCTTCCAGCACCTGAATGGTCCTCTCAGACTGTCCGTCGGTCTGAGGATGAAAGGCTGTACTGAAATACAGTTTCGTACCCAAGCCTTGCTGAATGCCTTTCCAAAGTCTGGAAGTAAAACGTCCGTCTCGATCGGATACAATCACTCGAGGCACACCGTGCAATCTGACTATCTCCTTCACATATATCTGTGCCAAACGATCCACCGGATCGGTCTATCTGATCGGAAGAAAATGGGCTGACTTCGTCAAGCGATCTACAACCACCCAAATGGCGTCGTGCCCTTATCTAGATCGAGGAAATCCCATAGCAAAATCCATCGTCACCTCCTCCCACTTCCACTCAGGGATAGGCAACGACTGCAACAGTCCACCTGGTCGCTGATGCTCTGCCTTCACCAACTGACAGGCTTCGCATCTCGACACGAACTCCACCACATCCTTCTTCATCCCAGGCCACCAGAACAAAAGCTTCATATCAGCGTACATCTTACCACTGCCTGGATGAATAGTGTAGCCTGAATGGTGAGATTCGTACAGAATCTCCTGCCTCAAATCTCCAAACACAGGTACCCATAACCTGTTCTTACAGAAAATAGCACCAGTATCAGAAATTCGAAGTTCAGGAGTCTTACCAGATCCAATCTGAGCAATCAACTTCGAATAGTCAGAATCTGACTTCTGGGCTTCTTGAATCCTTGTCTCCAAAGTAGACTGAATACTCATCTGATCCAAACTATTGGAGGAAATTACCTCCAACTGCAAACGCTCCATGTCTCGAATCAGAAAGTCATCACAAGTAAGCTACAAACCTGATAATCCAGAAGACTTTCTGCTCAGAGCATCCGCTACCACATTCGCCTTACTAGGCTGATACTGAATGGTCAAATCATAGTCCTTGATCAACTCGAGCCATCTTCTCTGTCTCAGATTCAGATCCTTCTGAGTAAAAATGTACTTCAGGCTCTTATGATCAGTGAAAATCTCATATCTGACGCCATACAGGTAATGATGCCAAATCTTCAAAGCAAATACCACTGCAGCTAACTCCAGATCATGCGTCGGGTAATTATCCTCATGTAGTTTCAACTGTCTTGAAGCATAAGAAATTACCCTTCCATGTTGCATCAGCACTCATCCCAAACCTTTCAGTGAAGCATCACTGAACACCTGAAAACCTTCCGTACCTGACGGAAGTGCTAACACTGGAGCTGAAGTCAAACAGTCCTTCAATCTTTGAAAACTAGCTTCACACTCCGATGTCCAAACAAAAGCTACTGACTTCTGCGTCAGTCTCGTTAAAGATGTAGAAATCTGTAAAAATCCCTTCACAAACTTCCTGTAATATCTGGCCATGCCCAAGAAACTACGTACCTCAAATACCGTAGTCGGCCTTGGCCAATCAATAACTGCCTGAATCTTCTAGGGATCAACAGAAATGCCTTCTCCGCTAATCACATGCCCCAGAAAAGAAATACTCTTCAGCCAGAATTCACACTTGGAGAACTTGGCATACAGCTGATGCCGCCTCAAAGTCTCCAATACAATCCTCAAATGTCTGGCATGATCATCTTCAGAAGCAGAATATACCAGAATATCATCGATGAAGACGATCACGAACTGATCCAAATACTCCCTGAATACTAGGTTCATCAGATTCATGAAAATCGCAGGCGTATTGGTTACCCCAAAAGGCATAACCAAGAACTCGTAGTGCCCGTATCGAGTACTGAAAGCTGTCTTCACCACATCAGCTTCCTTCACCTTCACCTGATAGTATCCGGATCTCAAATCAATCTTCGAAAATATAGAAGATCCGAAAAGCTGATCAAACAAGTCATTAATCCGAGGCAAAGGATACTTGTTCTTGATTGTGACCTTGTTCAAATCTCTGTAATCAATACACATACGGAGTGTACCGTCCTTCTTCTTGACAAATAGAACAGGTGCTCCCCAAGGCGAAATACTAGGACGGATAAAACCTCTGTCAACCAACTCCTGAAGTTGAACTTTCAGCTCAGAAAGTTCTTTCGGTGCCATCCTGTATGGAGCTTTTGATATAGGAGCGGTACCCAGAAAAATATCAATAGAAAACTCCACATCTCTATCCGGAGGTAAACCAACCAACTCCTCAGGAAAAACATCAGCAAACTTCCGTACCACAGGGATCTCAGAAACAGAACCAACCTCCAGGTTCAGATCCCGCACCGAAGCCAAAAATACTGGACATCCCTTCTTCCACATCTTGCTTACTTCCAAAACAGAAATCAGACTGGAGAGAACACCTCGTAAGCCCTGAAATACAAATCTCTCTCCAGCCATAAGCAAGCTCACTTGCTTCTTCAGACAGTTTATTTGGGCCTCATACTGACTGAGCCAATCCATGCCCAGAATCACATCATACGATGAAATCGGCAACAAAATCAGACTTGATTTTCACTTCTTGCCAGCAATGTCAATATCACACAAACAAAACAAGAGGGCAATCAAAGGACTCCCAGCCGGTAAAATCACAGACAAAGAAACCGGTAAAACCATCGAATCCGAATGTAAAGTCTCAAAACATCGCTCGGACAGAAAAGAATGACTAGCTCCAGAGTCAAACAAAACACGGCAGGGCTGATCAGAAATGTAAACCGTACCTGTCACAACATCCGGAGCATCACGAGCCTCCTGCTGACTCAGGCTGTAAACTCGTGGCTGAACTGGAGCAGGAGCTGAAGCAACAGAACTACTCTACTCCCTCTGAACAGTAGGTGGTCTCCGTGGTGCAGAACTAGATCCACCACCTCTACCAGCAAATCCCTCAGGGCGCGGAGGAACAGTCCTCGGTCTTCCTGCTGCTAAACTGGCAGGTCTGACAAAACCCTCTGATCGGAACTCAGAACGCCGATCAAATCCAGTCTGTGGACACTCTGCAATCCGATGTCCTGGCTGACCACACCTGTAGCACTGACCAGTCATCCTGTAGCACTGGCCAAAATGTCGGCGTCCACAACTCTGGCACACAGGTGCCATACTGATAGATCCATAACTCGTCGTACTGGTAGCAGTACCAGACGACCCTCCACTCCTCCTGGAGTCACTAGATCCAGAACCAGTTACAAATCTCCTCTTCCCAGAGGAACCACTGTCAGATGCCTCGCCTCCAAATCTCTTCCTACTCGCAGTCCACCGCTGCTGAGTAGCCATCAGGTCATTCTCTATCAGACGAGCTCGCTCTACAAGCTCAGAGAAATCAGTAATCCGGAATGGTATCAGGGGCTGTCTCAGAGTGTCTCGTAGTCCCCTCAGAAATCTGTAGCACCTCTCAGCAGAAGTGCTGACCAACTGCGGAGCGTACCTGGCTAATGCAGTAAACTCAGCCTCATACTGCATCACCGTCTTGCTCCCCTGAACCTGCCTCAGAAAAGTCTCCTGCATCTGCTGTCGTGCAGGAGGGGGAACAAACCAGCCTCGGAAAAACTTCAGTGAACTCTTCCCAGGTAATCAAAGAATTCAATCTGCCCTGAAATCTAGCTGCCTGCTGGCCTTCCCACCAGTGCTCAGCCTCTCCATCTAACAGAAATACTGCCAAAGGAACCTTCCTATCTGACGGACACTGCATTCCGTCAAAGGTCTTTTCCAATCTCCTTAGCCACTCCTCGGCTGCTCTGGGCTCAACAGCGCCCTCAAATCTCGGAGGTTTCAACCTCAAAAACAACTGCAAATGTCTATCAATATCATCAGATGTGACAGTAACAGCTCTGCTCTGAGTCTCGCTCATCATCTGAGCAACAAGCGTAGCAAACTGAGACAATGTATCTGCACCAGCCACTGGGGCTGTACCCCCCACTGGTGCTACCTGACTGGCACTCTGCCCGTCTATCATGTCTGGGTCTGGCTGATCCATACAGAAAAATCCAGAAAATCCGGAAAACTATCACAAAAATAACACAATAAAAAGCCAAACAACCCAAAACTACCCCAGACTGACTCACTACAGATCACTTCCTATAGCTCTATTGTACAATCCAACCAAATTCCAAAACCAATGCTCTGATACCACTAGAATTGTCACGACCCGACCCGATCCGGGACGGATCCCGCTCGCACCGGGCCGCGACCAATCCTTTTATCCAGGATCTGGCTTTGGAATTTGCTGCGGAACTGAATCTTCCAAATATTTCAACTCAAAAGTAAACACACAGACAGACACAGAGCTACTATGAATCGTCAATTGCAGCGGATCAAAACATTGACATTTCTTTTCCTCAAAACAATCATCTACAACTACAGTACATGGCTTTTAGACAGAAAGAAAGACAGAACAGAAATGCCATGACTGTACAAAAATCAAAAGTACAAAAGATACCTATACTGATCAGACTCTGAACTCTAGTCCTGGACTTCCTTCCCTTTCCCAGAACCTGAAAACCACCAGAAAGCAAGGGTGAGCTCAACAGCTCAGCAAGACAACAAACCTCCAATCAAAATCCTCAGAATCTCACACAAACAGAAAGCATCAGAGCAA
Organism: Dendrobium officinale; assembly: GCA_019514585.1. NCBI lineage: Eukaryota > Viridiplantae > Streptophyta > Magnoliopsida > Asparagales > Orchidaceae > Dendrobium > Dendrobium officinale. The sequence continues at coordinate 17,166,125 of CM033700.1, forward strand.
ATCCGATCAGAACATTCGTACAGAAATCAGAGCATACAGATCGAATCAAATCAGATATCAAATCAGAACGGACAGGATTATCATATCAGAATCTGAAATAAAATAGAAATCATTATATCACATCATAGCTGATAGCAATTACAGAAATCAGAAAATCAGATCAATCACATCAAGAGTACAGAAATCAGATAACAATTAGTTCAGAACAGATCTTCCTTCCAGATATCAGAACTTCCCCTTATATCCCCCTTGTGCATATAGCACCCCTCTTCCCCTTATAGCTTCCTTTTTGTGCATACAGCACCAGAACTTCCGCTTATGCCTCCCATTTGTGCTCACGACACAAGAACAGATGTGCTTATCGCACCAGAATACATATATAGTGCTTATAGCACCTAAACGGATATACAGAATTTCAGAACTTCACAGAACTTCATAGAACTTCCCCTTATAACTCCCTTAATAGCATATACAGAATCAAATCATTTCAGAGCAAATCCAGACAAATCAGAAATCAGACAAAAATCGGGCAGCACAACGGCAGTATACGGAATTTACACAATTTTTCCTGAAAATCACAATTCACCAAATTTGCACAGAATATAAATAATAACATTTCAGAACATTTATTCTACTGCACAGATAATTTTTAATTACACAGAAAAATCCAGTCGACTAAAAACACATTCGAATCAAAAATACCCAGACAAAAATCTTCAGAAAATAACCAAAATGTGCACACTCGACACATCAACTATATACGGAAAGTTACGCGGTAAAAACTGAACCAATCAAAAGATACGGACGAAAATCGCTAACGGAAACAAAATTCGAATAGAAAATACCGCCAAACACGACGGTTCTGAAAATTGAGAAAGGCGGAATGTGCCTTACCTCGCGTACAGCAATTTCCTGAACAATCTCGTCGGACGAAAATGGCTCCGTGTCGTCCGAAAATCAACTTTTTCTAAAAGCTTTTCGACTTTCTCTCTCCTCAGAAAAATCAGATATTTTATTTTGATTTTCTCTCTCCTCAAAACGACTGATTTCAGCTTTATAAAACTCAGATCGGCCCGGCCGATCGCTAGATCGTCCCAGGACGATCAGACCAATTTTGATCGTCCTGGATGGTTCCTAGAACTATTTTCCGGCCGATATTTTGAACAGTGCCAATCGGCCTGGCCGATGTCCTCGATCGGCCTGGACGATGCCTACAGGAAAACACCTGGAACAAATCTGGGCAAATTCTGGAGCAAATTCTCAACTGATCGTCCCAGGACGATCCCAGATCGTCCTGGACGATCCTGGAGCAGATTTTGATATTACAGTAATGTGGAGCCTAATAAGTAGAAAACAAGCACAACAAGATATATAAGATTAGTATGATGCAAGCATAGACATAATGCTTGACTTATACCAAATTTATAGAGGTGAATTGTAATGAGGGAGTTTTAATAGTGCATGCTTTACTTGCTCTTCTAAGATTTTCATAGGGTGATAGACTATTAGAGTTTAGAGTGGTATTGAGGTTAGAAGGTTTAATTTATCCTTTATCTCTTCACACTTGACTGAGCGGTAGATGAGGTATATACTCTGAATAACATTAATATAAAAGAGAATCATTTGTAAATATATTGTATTTACATTCCATCAATTCAAAACATTTTATCCAAATAGAGTTTCATTCAATTTTTTTATTTTAAATTTGGTGATTGAATCTCCACCAAAACTTATTTTTATTGAATATGATAATTGTTGTAAAAGATAGTAAGAGGGAGAATACATGTGTGTGTGTGAAGAGAGAGAGAGAGAGAGTAGATGTAATGAATATAAAATAAATAATAAAATTATAATAAGTTAAATTTATAGTTTAGCTAAAATGAATATTGTGTTTAATGTGTAATTTATTTATATTTCAAATATGTGGTTGATGAATTAATATTATTTAATATGTGGAAGTGATTTATAAATTGTAATATAATGTGGAAGAATGACATCCTAGAAAAGATGACGCTATATAAAAAAATAATGCACAACATTTCACCATATTACGGACTAAAAAATTTTCAATGAATTTATTGTTAAATAAACACAATTATTTGAAGCACAAAAAATGCTTGATAAAAAGCTCGTTAAAATGTTTAATTCATATTAGATATAGAGATTGTGAGCAAGTTCCTTTTAAAATTTATTGATGTTCAATATATATCTCGATTAATTATCGTTATGACTTATAAAAATGATCAACAACTTAATTTGAATACTTTTTTCTGTTATAAATTAATAATTTAATTAATCATTATTTAATAAAATTTAAAGCTATTAAATATTATAATTTTTAGTTTGGAATTAAATACATTTCTTAAGATTATCTTAAATATTTATTTGGTATATTTTAACATAATTTTTTAATTTTCTTATAATAAATGATTCTTTTTTCAATGTTAATTAATTTTCTTTTTTTATTTTATACTTATTCAGTAGAATGACTTTGTTCATTAACAAGAGGTACATGTTTGCTAGATTGTTTGTTTAGTGTATTCATGAATAAGCTTGTTTACAAAAAGAATCACTTTTTGAGTTCATTTATTCAGGGACTGGCTTATTTGGCGGCTCGAAAATACTAGCTAGAGATTTTCTTTATTAATAAATTTGTTTGGTAGCTCAAAAATACTTGATAGATATGTTCATAAATAACTATAGGCAATTATTTGTTAGTAGGCACGAAAAAACTGGTTTGTTAAGCTAATAAATATATAGAAAGTAAGGCTCATTAAAAGTTCAATAAGACTCGTTTATTTAAAATTTGATGAGCACGAAACAAACCGAACGTGAATCGAACACAAACTAAACATGATTATCAATCATTTTAAACAAACCATGAAACAAAGCTTGAACAAAAATAAATAAGCTCGAATCAAGCTCAAATCAAATGAACAAGCTGGTAATACATGAGTTTGAAACATAAATAAGCACCTACTCGACTCGGCTCAATTCATTTTTTATCCTTATTTTTTAGCATAAATTTCATTCGATATCGGTCAATGAATTTTTTGTTAAAAATAATCTACATTTTATTATGTCAAAAATATTTTTAAAAATTTTTAAAAAAACTTTTTTCATGAATATTATTATTAGTTTTTCATAAATTTGAAAAAGTAAAATTAACATTTTCCTATAGTAATAGTCCTAGTCATTAACTCTTCCAAAGTAGTTGACATTATGGGTGTCTATTTCAGGTCACGATTTGAGTTCAGGTCGATCCTGAAATTGTCCCGGCATTATGGGTCAACCAAAACCCGAAGATTTTCAGACCCGAACCAGACCCGCTTCGGGTCCGGGTCAACTCGACATGACTCGAATGCCCCGAGACAGCCCAAAAATTGCTATTTTTGGGTCAAAAAAAGGGGTCAATCTCCAATTTTTGGGTCAAAATGGGTAAATCTCTTGTTTTAGGGTCAAAATGGGGTTTTAGGTCAAAAACATATCTTTTAGGTTACTGAGTCAACCCGAACTCAACCCGATTTTTAAAACAGGTCGATTTGCTAAACTCGAACCCGACCTGTTTCGAGTTGGAGTTGACCCTAACCCAAAATTTTTGGGTCAGGTTCGAATTGGATTTATTTTTGGATCAGGTTCGAATTGGATTTTCGAGTCGTATCAAATATTGACACCCCTAGTCTACATAACACTAAATTGAGTCAAAACCTTCAAAATTCAAATCAAATATTCTACTAAACTGGTTATGTCGGTAAAAAAAAATTCTATATAAATTTTTAAGCTGTAATTCCTCTTTAAAAAACTATGATGTGAGGACACGGACACGATGACACAGACACGACACGACACGAGACATGGCATTTTTTAAAAATATAAAATACGGGTGCGGTGTGGATACGACATAATAATTTTTTAATATAATATATAGAAATTAAGGTAACATTATATTAAAAATGGTAAGAAATAATAAATTAAAGTTATGGTAACTTGTTTAGCTTATAACATAAAGTTGTTTAATACAAAATGTCTAGAACAATCATAAAAAATAAAATATAAGCAAAAAATTATTTAGTACAACATGAATGTCCAACTACTCAATAGAGAAAATGATTGAATTTGATTCATAGGTTGGTCTTTGACCTTCAATATCATCATCATTGAATATCATTGCTTCTAACTCTGATTCATCTAGAGAAAGATTTATTGAGATAGTTGCTACTTAAGTTCTTGATTGTTGATATTCTTATAACTTGCATATTTTTTATGATTTCAAATATTATTATTTTAATTATCATTTCTCTTAACATATTTTGGAAAAAAAATTTTGATGTTTGTGTGTACTAATATTTAAGGGAAATAATACTCCGGATTATTAAAGACTTCAAATTCGATCAGTTTAGGGTTTATTATAAATAAACTCTGTATTTTTTTTATTTTATTGAGTCTGAGAGAGTGTGATTGTAATTGAGTAACTGTGCACATACACACCAGGAGAGAGTTTAAATTTTGTAATTTTTTAAACTAATCGTACTGTACAAATGAACTTCATACAGGACGATTTATTCAGTTATTTTCCCCGACGAGCAGTCAAACGAACAGAAAGATGAAATTTTTTCTAAGTTTTAATCATATTGTATGATCACCATTCATACATACCTTCTAGAGTATCAAATGGATGAGTCCCTTTTCGTTTAAAAAGATTTTTTCTAAGTATAGATCTACTGTACGATCACAATTCGTACATGCCTTCCAGAGTACGAAATGGATGGGTCCCTTTTCATTCAAAAAGATTTTTTCTATGGATCATATTATACAATCACATTTTGTACATGCATTCCATAGTACGAAATGGACGGATCCCTTTTCGTTTAAAAAGATTTTTTCTACGTATGGATCGTACTATACGATCACAATTCGTATATGCCTTCTAGAGTACGAAATTGTGAGGTCCCTTTTCTTCCCGATTTTTCGTACTGATGAACTTGAAAACTTTTGTAACTGATCATACCGTATGATATCGTCATCGTACGTACGCCATACATGGTACAAAATTATGGGGTCCCTTTTTTTCTTAACGAAAGTGAAAATTTTTCTAATTGTTCATCCCGGACGAACTTAGTTTGTACTGGACGATGATCGTGTATGAAATCATTTCGTACCGATTCATAACAGATTCGTACACAATAGTCGTTGAACTATTCATACGTACGAACATACGATCATACTGTATGATCGTGTAATCTCAAAGTTGAAAGTTTCAGTTTTCTGGACAATTTTTTATATATTTGACATAAAAGGTCCACTAAAACTGACGTAAAAAAGTATTGTCTTAGTGATTTTTAAAGGGAAATTGAAAGAGAGAGTGTTTGAGAGAGATTTCTTGCAAGTGGAGTGTGAAGGGTTCACAAGGTTACTCAAAGGTAAGGATCTCTTTGTGATTTTGGTTGTCACTCTTCTTCTTATCTTTCTAGTTGCTCGTAAGAAGATCTTTGGAGAAGATCCTGTACTCTGCTGACACTTGGAGAGTGTGAACAGAAGATGGTTCTCTATCAATACTTGGAGAGTGTGAATAGGATGATGGTTCTCTGCCGACACTTAGATAGTGTGAAAGGACAACGATTCTCTATCAAAATTTGGAGAGTATGAAAAGACAACAGTTCTCTGCCACACCAGGGATTAGTGGAAGAGAGTATTTGTAAATGCTTCTATGTCATGATGTGGGGAAAAAATGAGAGACACTTTGGTAATAGTGTAATACTTGAAGAGGGTGTCTTCAGGGAGTAGATATAGGTCGTGTTTGACCTAATCACTATAAATCATTGTGTATTTTAATTTCCATATTTATTTACTGTAAGTTATTTTTCTATGGTTGAACAATTATTTTAAAACTTTAATTAACTCGCTACATGAATCAACAGTTTTCAAATTTAAAAATCCAAGAAATTTTTTAAATTACCAATTCACCCCCTCTTGGTTAGCCTTGGGATATTAGTTTATGTTTAACAACCTAATCTATATTCAACAAATGGTATTCAAGCTTTATTTTAAAATTATAAGTTTAAACTATTTTTTGAAAAAAGAGAATGACTACTTTTGAAAACCAAAACACACCAGAAGGGTATTCGATCACAAGACCTCTATTATTTGACAATATCCCTTTTAATTTTAGGAAAACATGCATGTCTATATTTCTGCAATCACTAGATTATCGCATGCGGATTTTAGTTCAAGAAGGGTATACTAGACCAACTAGATTAGTTGATGGCATTAGAGTTGAAACACCATATTCTAATTGGACTATAAAAGAAAGTGACTTAGCACAACTAAATACAAAATATTTAAATAATTTTTTTTTTTTGCATCCTAAAATTTATAATAAACTGACATGTCCCGGAAGTTCTCTTTCTATCAACACTACAACCTGCAAAGTTAAAATCTAAATAATCAATTATTTCAAATGAAGAGCTAAACTTATGATACCAAATTCCTAAGTTCTGAGTTCATAACAGATATCTTAAAATTCTTTTTATTGCTGTCAAATGTGATTCTTTTGGATCTGATTGAAATCTAGCACATAAGCAAACATTAAACATGATATCGGGTTGGATAGTTGTCAAGTAAAGTAAAGATCCAATTATCCCTCAAAATTTCTTTTGATCAATAGATTTTCCCTTAGAATCCTTATCCAACTGAACTGAGGAACTTATGGGTGTATTAACAGGTTTAGCATTGTCCATTTCATACTTTTTGAGGATGTTCTTAACATATTTCGACTGACTAAAAAATGTATCCTCCTTAATTTGCTTAATGCTAAAGCCTAGAAAGTAACTTAAATCTCCTATTAGACTCATCTCAAATTCACTACTCATTATTTTAGAAAAATCATCACAAAGATTTTTATTTGAAAATCTAAAGATGATGTCATCAACATAAATTTATACTATGAGTATATCCTCTCCAATTTTCTTCAAAAAGAGAGTTGTATCCACACTTCCTTTTTCAAATAATCTTTCAAGTAGGAAGGTGCTCAATCTCTCATAACAAGCTCTATGTGCATATTTCAAATCATATAATGCCTTTTTTAGTTTGAAAACATGATTTGAGTGTTTAAAATTTTCTTCTACAAAAATTCCCTCTTGAATTACCCCATTTAAAAAGGAACTTTTAACATCCATTTGATATAATTTAAATCCTCTAAAACAGGCATAGGCTAACAAAATCCTAATTACTTCAAGTCTAACTACAGAAGCAAAAGTCTCCTCAAAATCAATTCCTTCAATCTGATTATACCCCTTAGCCACCAATCTTGCCTTATTTCTAATGACTACTCCACCACTTATTTTCCTAATTGACATGCATCATAAAGGTGGTCCTTATTAAAGTCTAATTTTGGTATACCTATTACTAGGTTCTTTTTGGTAATCTTCTTAAGGTTTTCATGCTAGAGTGACAAAGTCTCTTATGCCAAATTCATGACTCATCAGATATAGTTTTTAAACAAAAAGTAGTAGGAGTTTTAATACAATTCAAGTCTAGCATATACACGTTGTTTACTCATATACCATTTAAAACATCATTATCATTTAGGCTTAATATGCAGCTAGTAGAAAAAATTTTACACAGTATCCTTTATCACATAGCTAGCTAATACTTAATAAATTATGTTTTAAGCCTTCTACTAATAACACATTTTCAATAAAAAAATTCTTAAGATTTCCAATCATACATAACGCAACAACCTTCCTTGTGGTGTTATCTCCAAGTGTAACCTTTCCTCCACTTTTGGCTTCCAGTGATATGAATTGTGCAGTATCTCTAGTCATATGCTTTGAATAAATACTGTCCAGGTATCATATGCTCTCACGAGATCTTGTGTGAGAGCGACCCTCTTCTTGATCTAACTGATCAAGACTATCAGCCATTAAGCATAGATTAGTGAGTTACTCTTCCTTCTCAGTCTCTGATGAGTCTGAAGCTGAGTCTGCCTAGAAAGCTCTTTAGAATTTCTTCTTATCCTTTTTCACAATTGATTTCTCCTCTACCTTCTCCTTGCTAGGAATGGCTTTGAGTTTTAGTCAATCTGACTTAATATGACCAGGTTTCCTGTACTCATAGCAAATAACATCATTTGAAACCTTGACATTTTTATTAAATTTACCTTGATTCCATTGCTGGCGTCTATTTTGCTTCATCTTTAGAAAGCTTCTAAATTGTCTAGTCATTAGTACGATATCATCTTCATCCTCAGGTTGTGAGAGTTCACTCTCTGACTCCACTTCTAGTGCAATGTTCTTCTCCCTTCGTGGTTCACCTGCATCAACCTTTCTTTGACTCACCCCTTACTTGTAAGCAATTAGTGATCCAAGAAGATTGTTAATATAATATATATTTAAATCTTTAGACTCGGTAATCATAGTTATTTTAGCATCATAAGCAGTAGGTAAGCAACAAAGTATCTTATTAACCATTTCAGCATTTATTAGTTCCCTACCTAATGCATGTAAAGAGGTGACTATTTGTGTGAATCATGTGTACATATCAAAAATAGATTCATTGGATTTCATGCAAAATAGTTCATAGTCATGCAACAAGATATTAAGTATAGAATGTTTAACTTCATTAGTCCCCTCACACGTTATACAAAGTCTATCCCATATATCCTTTCCACTATTACAAGTGGAAACCATTATGTAATCTTTAGATTTAAGTGAATAAAAGAAACTATTCAAGCATTTGGCATTAAGTTGTGTTAAGTCACGTTCTTCTACTTCCAGTCTGCAAAAGGTGTTTCAACTCTAACTCCATCAACTAATCTAGTTGGTTTTGTATACCCTTCCTGAACTAAGTTTCACATACAATAATCAAGTGACTGCAAAAATTTAGACATGCGTGTTTTTCAAAAATCAAAAGGTATATTGTCGAACAGTGGAGGTCTAGTTATAGAGTAACACTCGGGGGCATTTCGGTTTCTAAATATAGCGACTATGTGGGGTCGGTTACATTAATTTTTTTTCTCCATTGTGTCTTATTAAAAGTCAAATTCTTATTTAAATCTAATAAGAAAGATCATTTCTAATATTTTCTAACCAAGTCTTTTTATTCTACCTCTACCTTTCTTAACATAAGTCAAATCTAATACATCAACTTTCCTAATCGGGTCATCAGAAGGTCTCCATTTAATGTGATCAACCATCTAAGGGACTCTCTCTAATCTTTTATTCTACTAGAGCTACTCCAACCTTTTCACATAGATGCTCATTTTGTATCCTCTCTAAGGGTAAAGCCACTCATCCACTTAAGCATCCTCATCCCCTCAAACTTAAGGGAAAATCCTATAAGATGGTGGTGAGAATATGAAATAATAACTATAATAATAGAATATGAGTAGGTCTAATTATGCAATTAATTCAATAATATTGTAAAATTACAAGTCAATAAAATTTTCTCCAACAACAAGACAAAAAACTTAATGGGGCCAGTGGAGTAACCTATTGAATTACAAAAATGATTTTGGGCTCTACCAATCTCTAAACAATGCTTAGATTTTCTTTGATATACGTAAGTATATGTGACGAATTAAATAATATAGTGATAGAATATATTACCAATCCAAAGAGAGAGAATATTTACTTATAAATACTAGTACTATATACTATAATTACAATAATTATCATACTCAATAAAGATAAATTTTGATGAAGATTCAATCACTTAATTTAAAATAAAAAAATTAAATGAAATATTATTTAAATAAAATAGTTTAGATTGATGGAATATAAATATAATATATTTCCTAATTATTCTCTTTTATATTAATTTTATTCAGAGTATATGCATCAACAACCACTTAGAAGAGCATGAAGAGATAAATGATATATTAAACCTTCTAATATCAATACCACTCTAGACTCCCATAGTTTGTCACCTTATGAAAATCTTAGAGGAGTAAATAAAATATGTACTTTTAAAATCACCTTATAATTCATCTCTATAAATTTAGTATATGTCAAGCACTATGCCTATGCTTGCATCATACCAATGCAATATACCTGGTTGTCCCTGTTTTCTTATTCTTAGGGTCCACATTATACTTGATATTAAATATACATATGATCATTATGTGCATTAAATGAAGACTGATATATTAAAAATATTATTAAATTATTGATAAAAATAATTCATTAGTACTCTATATTTCATTTACACCATTAATCCAAAATTAAAAAATTTAGCCAAGCATGAAGAATAAGTGAAGTAAACTCATTTTCATTAATTACATAACAAAAAGAAAGTACATAAGATAAGATATCATCGAATGGGTTCAATGATGTCATCTACACTCCTCCTTGAACTTACAAAATTGCTTTGCAAACCTTGACCAAACGCTTTTATGAAGTGGATCTAGTGCTCCCTAAATTCTCTTCATTGTCACTCCTAAGAAAATATCAGAGAAGTACTATGAAGACTAAAATTAACTAAGTTATTGAACTCTCTTATTAATATTACAAACGAACTATTTATATAAAAAACATATAAAATGGACTCTAGTGATGTGGCACTCTATACACTTGCACCGCGGCACCCATAAAATGAATTAACGTCGCATCACTAAAGAATTTTCTCCTATGCGATGTTTGCTGATGTGGACCCACTATTTTATGAATCGATGCATTGCTTTGTTAGAAGATCATGTCCTAGTTGGTTAAAACTATAGCATTGCGGTGCTGTGGCATCACGTGGCACTCCCCTTCGCTTGGTGCACAGGAAATTAGCGATGCGATGCTCTATACATAGAGATTAGGCTTTACGGTGCTGACTCCTCCGATGTCGTGTCACTATCAAACAGATATTGGGCGCCACCATGTCCATATTGGGGGTTCCGATGGTGTCAATGACGGCGTTGCAGCGGTATAATGTCTGACGCCATGACACTATATGATACTTAAATTTTCATGCATTCCCTATAATTTTAATGCACAATATATCAAAAATAATAAGATTTCACTGACAATTAACTTATAAAATATAACATTATTTACACTCATCATTGGTGTAATTATACATGGTAAAATGTAATTATAAATCATTAATCCTAATTTAGATTTGGAGATATTATAACTTGAAGGCAATTATTGAGAGGCAATGTGGCATGGAGATAATGATTGAGGGGAGACTTAAAGTAATCAAGATAACCTTTATTATGTTGATCTATGTGATCTTATACTAAAGGTGATCAAGATAATCCTTATTGTGGTGATGTATATGATTTTATAAGAAAAGGTAGAGCTTGTTTATGTTGAAGGCGGAAGAGGTGGGACCCTTTTGGTGTTGATGGGCATTAACTATGGTTTTGATTTATTGAGGTTAGAAGGGTGGCCAAAAGATAGTTTGGTGAAGTTTTTTTTTCCTTTTATTTATTACTCATGTTTGGTTGCTTTGTGTTCTGGATCTATTTTCATGGTTTATAATTTTGATGATATAAAACATTCTTATTTCTCTAAGACTGCCTTATCTATTGACATTTCAGGTTCACAAGATCAAGACTGCAATTTAGAATCAGCTCAAGATTGGGTAGACTAGGTCAGAGTCTGTTTGTACCTTTTTTTCCTTTCTTGAGTCTTTTGTATTTAGTGTCTCCTGATGCTATGTAACTTTGCACACATATACCTTGGAAGAATTTCTGTCAGTTATCTAGAATTTACTGTTTTTTGGTAACATCATCCAGGATGATATTTATATCGTCCTAGACGATCTGTTCAAAAATAGAAACCCTGATTAAGGCATAGTCCTCATTAAGGCAGCCGTCATTAAACACATCATCCTGAACGATTTTGTATCGGCCAGGACGACTACTCAAATCAGAAAGAATCTGTCGTCAGATCTATTTAAGAATTACTTATTTTTGGACATCATTCCGGTGGATCGAGGCACCTAACAAGATCGGACCGGCCGATCCAGCACATTTTTTCTCAAATAAATCTGGCAATCAAGGAAAGCAATTAATGGTGATTTGCACGATCACATCGTCCGGGCCGATCTCAGGATCGGCCGGGATGATTTGACATCAGCCATCTTCTTTTCAGGGTGATGTTCAGAATGATTTTTCTCATATTTAAACCAATCATCCAGGATGATATCCTATCGGCCTAGACGATATGACAAAAAAATGTCTAATTATCCCTAACCGACCGGGCTAATTGAGCATAATTTATGTTGACGGCCTAGACGATAATGTCAGTTTTGCAAATCTATTTAAATACCTCTTTCTTTCTCATGAAGAGTGTCTTTGGCAGCCATTGTAGCTTCGTTCTTTTGGGGGAACTTGAAAAGAGAGCTTGAAAGGGAGTGAGGAACGGGTGAAGTCTGAGAGAGGGAGAAGATCCTGTGAGGGGGGACTCAAGAGAGTGTGGAGGGGGATTCCACAAGGTTGTTCCGGCAGGCTTGCTCCTTAATATTGTCGGATTCAAGGCTTGTCTTGAGGGAAGTTCACCAAAGAAGAAGATCACTTTAGTGTCAAAAGACCCGGCTACTCCGCCGCACCAGGAAAGGTGGAAGTGATTTTGCAAGGGCTTCTCTGCCTAGCTGTGGGGGCTAAAGGAGAGACACTTAGTTTAATGCAATACTTGGAGGGTGCCTCCAAGGAGTGGATATAGGTCAAGGTTTGACCGAACCACTATAAATCTGGTGTGTTCTTTCCTTTATTATTTCCGCATTTATTTAATTTTTGCACTTTGATTTTTGTGGTGATTTGGTTTGTTTGAGTTTTGATTTAAAAGATCTTTAAAATACCAATTCACCACCTCTCTCCTTATTAGCCTTGGGCACGTTCATAGGGCTTAACATCCCTAACAAACTTTCTAGTGACATCAGAGCACTTTCATTTTGGAGAGAAGTCCTATGGGTTGGTTAAAGATGACTTAGGGTTTATGGGCGAAGAAGGATAATAGTTAACTAGTCTTATGTATGCATTGGAAAGGGGAACTAATAGCTAGGGTTTAGGATTTAATTGGGTACCAACCAAAAGATGAACATAACATAAAACTAATAACTCGCTAAAATCTCCAAGAATGTCACTAAGATATCATCACAATTGCAATAAAATAAAAATAAAATAATTTTCATTTATTATATCATCATATTAACATATAGTTCTATAAAATTTACTAAACAAATACATGCCAATATATATTGAAGGGTGATTCGGCACAAGAAAATTCATCCAATCAACATGAATCTCAATGCAATCTTCAAATTGAAAACTTTAGAGATTATTCAGAACCATCAAACTATAAGATTAACAAACTTATAGTTGAACCAAATAAATACATCAATAGTAAACATGGTGTGATTGGAGTCCAAATGAGCACAAATCATGCACTTAAAATGAAGTTCGAAAATTCATGATATTGATTGGAGAACCAATAGATCTCTAAATATTATGTCCCTAATGTAAAAAATGAGTGATTTTATGTGAGAAGTTTAATGATCCCAAGATCACTTAGTTTTTAGAATATTAAAGCACTTAAATGCTGAAAGAATAATATATTATTAAGGGAATCAACAAGGCCCACATTCTTCATATGAAAGATAAATTATGGGCTTAAACCTTTACGTCAAATTGGAGAGAACCTAGAAATTTTAAGAACTCTAGAGCCCCACCCAAGATGTTGACAAATCACGATCATTAACCTTTGTCACTTGATTGTTGTCACCTAATTTACATTGCCTAATCAACATCTTTCAACCATAATTTCCCAAGCATAGATGCCTACCACCTTATAATGTCAATGCATGCAATCATATATAATGTTGATGCATGTCGTTAACTTAAATATCAAGGGTCATCAACTTTGTTGGCCATTATCATAAATAATATCGACACACACCATTTTCTCAACATTTCATGCATGCTATAAACATAAATGCTAAGAACCGCTAACTTTGATGTTTTCATTATCAACAATATTGATGAATGTCATCACATATAAGTTTGATGCATGTTATTAATGCAAACATCGACACCCGTTAGCTTCATCATTTAAAATTTCCATCACTATCGACACACACAATTGCTAGCAAGTTTGATTCATGTTATTGACACTAACTCTAACACTCAGATTTATGATGTTATTCTTAGTCTTTTGCCTCTTCTCTTCAAAGGAGAATGATGTAAGGGCTATTTGATTGCTTGCAAATGGAGTGCAAAATATTTCAAACATAGAGATTTTGAAAATATTTGTATTTGATTTGAAGTGAAACAAATGCACTATAAAATTTTGGTGCATTTAAAATTCACCATCTAGTTCAATTTTAGGATATTTGGAATTCTTCGGATTTTGTCTAGTTTTAAATACACTAAAATTTTATTACAATTGTAAAGCCCGTCACCACCACTCGTCGGTTGTCGACCACTACCTATGCTGCTAGCCACTGCTTACCACCCCTCTGCCACCTAACCCCGACCACCGTCAATTCCCCCGCCTTCAGCTGCCATTGGCCGCTAGCAACCCACTGCCATCCACGACCTAAATTGTGAAGAGAGTTGCTATTTGCATGTTTTACATTCTTGCAACTTATATAGTATTGATGATGTCAAATATTATTATTTTATGTATAATTATCTCATAATACTTTTTGGAAGAGTTATTTTTGCTCTTGTGTGTACTAACATTTCAGGAAAAATAAACTCCAGACGACAAAGACTTCAAATCAAATTCAGCATGAGATACTTTGAGTGTTTAAAAACTTCTATTTTTCTTTGAATTAAATTTGAGATGGAGTGATTGTAATTGAGTGAATACACACACACACACTTTAGGAGATCTTGAGAAATTTATACTGATCGTACGAGATGAACATAATTCGTATGGGACGATCAAGTCAGTTATCTCTTCGTTAGAGCAATGGAACGAACATGTATTGAAGAAAATTTTTCTATGTCCTGATCATCTAGGATGAAGAGTATTCGTCCCAGGAGGAAATGTTCTCTGGAAAATTTTCATTCAAGAACGAAGTGTATTCGTTCCAAGACGAGTTGCTCTCTTGAGTACTATCATCCAGGACAAACTGTAAAACTCATTAAAGTTTATTTTTTAGTTTAAAAATTAAAAAGAGGAATTAATTTTTTAATTACCAATTCACCCCCCCCCCCCTCTTGGTTAGCTATTAGCACATAAGCTTAGGTTTAACAACCTAATATATAGTGAACGAGTTTCAACAATTGGTATCAGAGCTTTGTTTCAAAATCATAAGTTTAGACTACTTTTTGATTAACGTAGATGGCTACATTTAGAAACCGAAATACACCTGAGTGTTACTTTATAACTAGACCTCCACTGTTCGATAATATACCTTTTGATTTTTGAAAAACACGCATGTCTACATTTTTGCAGTCACTTGATTATCGTATGTGGAACTTAGTTCAGGAAGGGTATACAAAACCAACTAGATTAGTTGATAGAGTTAGAGTTGAAACACCTTTTACGGACTGGATAGTAGAAGAACGTAACTTAGCACAACTAAATACCAAATGCTTGAATAGTTTCTTTTGTGCTTTAAAATTAGAAGACTACATGCGGGTTTCCACTTGTAAAAGTGGAAAGGACATATGGGATAGACTTTGTATAACTTATGAGGGGACTAATGAGGTTAAGCAATCTAGACTTAATATCTTATTGCATGATTATGAATTTTTTTGCATGAAACCAAATGAATCCATTTCTAATATGTACACAAGATTCACACAAATAATCACCTCTTTGCACGCACTGGGTAGGAAACTAACGAATTCTAAAATGATTAATAAGATTCTTCGTTGTTTGCCTACTGCTTATGATGCTAAAATTACTATAATTATAGAGGCTAAAGATCTAAACATTTACTTTATTGATAATCTTCTTGGTTCGCTAATTGCTTACGAGCAAGGAGTTAGTCAAAGAAAGATTGATGCAGGTGAACCACGAAGGGAGAAAAATATAGCACTAAATGTAGAAGAGTCTGAGAGTGAACACTCACAACTTAAGGATGAAGACGACATTACATTGATGACAAGATAATTCATAAGCTTTTTGAAGAGGAAGTAGAAGAGACTCTAGCATTGGAATAGAGATAAATTTAATAGAAATGCCAAGGTTTTAAATGATGTGATTTGCTATGAGTGTAGAAAACCTAGTCATATCAAGACTGAATGCCCAAAACTCAAAGCCACTCCTAGCAAGGAGAAGGTTGAGAAGAAACTAATTGCAAAGAAGGGAAAGAAGAAGTTTCAAAGAGCTTTCTGGGCGGACTCAGCTTCAGATTCATCCGAGACTGAGAATGAAGAAGAAGTCACTAATCTGTGCTTAATGGCCGATAATCTTGATCAATCAGATCAAGAAGAGGTATGTGACTTAACCTATGATGAACTTTTTGAAATTTCTGAACACATGCATGATGCATATAGGAAAATTAAGAAAATGCATGCTAGTCTAAGTTTAGAGTTTGAAGAATTACAAAAGAAACATGATATCATATATGCATCTCATTATAAATTGCCAAAAGAAGAACCCAAACTTATTTGGGTTCCCAGGTCTAACGTTTGATAATTTTGCAGGGTCGCTCTCACACAAGACCTCGTGAGAGCATATGGTACCTGGACAGTGGATGTTCAAAGCATATGACTGGAGATACCGCACAATTCATATCGCTGGAAGCCAGGAGTGGAGGCAAGGATACACTTGGAGATAACACCATAAGGAAGGTAGTTGGATCAGGTATGATTGGAAACCTTAATAAATTTTTCATTGAGAATGTGTTATTAGTAGAAGGCTTAAAGCATAACCTGTTAAGTATAAGCCAGTTATGTGATAAAGGATATTATGTGAAATTTTTTCATACTAGCTGCATATTAAGCCTAAATGGTAAAGATGTTTGAATGGTAAAAGGATAAATAATGTTTATATACTATACTTGAATTATATTCAATCTCCTACCACTTTTTGTTTAAAAACTGTATCTGATGAGTCATGGCTTTGGCATAGGAGACTTTGTCACTCTAGCATGAAAAATCTTAGAAGGATTACCCAAAAGAGCTTAGTGAGAGGTATACCAAAACTAGACTTTACTAAGGACCGCCTTTGTGATGCATGTCAAATAGGAAAGTAAGTGATGTCTTCTTTTCATGAGTAGTCAATAGAAATAAGGTTAAATTAGTTGTTAAGGGGTATAATCAGATTGAAGTGATTGATTTTGAGGAGACTTTTGCCCTTGTAGCTAGACTTGAAGCAATTAAGATTTTGCTAGCTTTTGCTTGTTTAAGAGGATTCAAATTATATCAAATGGATGTAAAAAGTACCTTTTTAAATGGGGTAATTCAAGAAGATGTTTTTGTAGAACAACCACCAGGTTTTGAAAATTCTAAATACTCAAATCATATTTTCAAGTTGAAAAAGGCATAATATGGACTGAAGCAGGCACCTAGGGCTTGGTATGAGAGGTTGAGCACCTTCTTACTTGAAAGATCTTTTGAAAAATGAAATGTGGATACAACTCTCTTTTTGAAAAAATGTGAAAAGAATATACTCATTGTTCAAATTTATGTGGATGATATCATTTTTTGATCTTCAAATAAAAATCTTTGTGATACTTTTTCTAAAATAATGAGTAGTTAATTTGAGATGAGTCTAATGAGAGATTTAAGTTACTTTTTAGGATTTAACATTAAGCAAATTGAGGAAGGTACATTTCTTAGTCATATAAAGTATGTTAAGGGCATTCTCAAAAAGTATGAAATGTAGGGCTGCAAACGAACCGAGCCGAGCCGAGTATGTGAGTGTTCATGTTTGTGTTCATTTAATATCAACTTGTTCAAGTTTGGTTCATGTTTGCTCGAGCTTTATTATTTGTGTTCATGTTTGGCTCATTTAAATTGATGAGTGTTCATTTTGGTTCATGTTCAGTTCATGTTTGTTCGTTTAGTGCTTATCGAGCTTGTTCACGAACATATTTAATGAATTTTTTTAACTATCAAACAAACACGTTCATGAACATATCTATGAACAAACACATTTATAATAAAAGTAATTTTCTATGTAACAAAGGCAATGATTATTTATATTATTAATTATATAGTCAAATATTAATTATTTTTATCGAGCTTATTCACGAGCTCAAAATCAAACACGAATCGAGCTTCTTATCGAGCTTAATGTCGAGCTTGTTCACGAACTTCAAATGATGTTGTTCGCGAATATAAATGAGCCGAACGCATTAGTGTTCATGTTTGTTTATTTAGGAATCAAGTATTTAAATATTGTTCAAGTTTGTTTATTTAGTTAATTAAACGATCACAAATTAGCATTAATCGAATCGAACAACGAGTAGCTCGTCGAACGTTTGGTTCGCTTGCAGACCTAATGAAATGGACAAATGCTAAACCTGTTAGTACACTAATGAGTTCCTCAGTTTAGTTGGATAAGGACCCTAAGAGAAAATCTATTAATAAAAAAAAATTAGAGGGATAATTGGATCTTTAGTTCACTTGACTACTAGCCGACCCGATATTATGTTTAGTATTTGCTTATGTGCTAGATTTCAATCAGATTCAAAAGAATCACATTTGACAGCAGTGAAAAAGATTTTAAGATATCTGTTAGGAACTCAGAACTTATGAATTTGGTATACTAAGTTTAGCTCTTCATTTGAAATAATTGGTTATTCAGATTCTGACTTTGCAGGTAGTAGAGTGGATAGAAAGAGCACTTCTGAAATATGTCAATTTATTGGAAATTCTCTATTCTCTTGGTCCAGTAGAAAATAAAATTCAGTAGCCCTATCAACTGCAGAAGCTGAATATATTATATTAGGAAGTTGTGTGGCACAAGTACTTTGGTTAAAGTAAAAGTTGATTGATTTAGTATTAACTATAGACACTATTCCAATTTATTGTGATAACACTAGTGCTATTTGTATTTATAAAAATCCTATTCAACATTCAAGAATCAAACATATAGACATAAGGCATCATTTTATAAGGGATCATGTATCCAAATGAGAAATTGAACTCACTCATATTTATACTGAAAATCAACTTGCAGACATTTTTATAAAACTTTTAGCCTTTGATACTTTCAGTGCATTAAGAACAAGGCTTGGTGTGATTAATTTGAATGCTTAAATAAAAATATTTTTGTAACATTAATATTTGTTTACTAGTTAATGTGTTTATGTGTTTTTATGTGTTTATGAACTTGTATGTGTGATTTTCTTTATTTAGAGTTTGTGTCTTTTCGTTGTTTTGTGTTTTTAGTGTGCTTGTGTTTTAATTTTTTGATTGAGTATAAAATTTTAAAAATTTTGAGTGATAATCGTCCATGACGAAATGTTTTCATACGGGACGATTTGTGTAGTATGATAAAATGTTGGATTTTAAACCGTTTGAGTGCAGTTTTCAGTGTCACTTCGTCTGTACGATCATCATGATCATCCAGGACGAAATATTTTTCAAACGACGAGACGGATGAATAAAACGGTTGAATGGATAAGGTCGTTTTTAATACGAACTTCGTACGTACGAACCTTTGGTTCGTCCGGACGAACACATGTCGGTTCGATGGAGGGAACGATTTCAACTGCCATTAAAACAATATAAGTTCTAATCGTCCCAACACAAACACGTGTTAGTTAGTACAATTAGTCTGGTCAAAAGTCTGTACGAAAGGATGCTTCGTAAGTTGTGTTGATTATGAAAAGCCGTTTCATTTTGACGCATTGGATCATCCATACGAAATTTTTTCGTACAGGACGAATTGAAAATTTCGTACGGGACAATTTTTTTGTCTGGTACGAACGTATCGTTTTCAATAAATAGAAGGGCTTTTGAACTCAACAGTCACACTCAAAACTTCACTTTCAATCTTTTTCGTACTCTAGATCTTCTTCCAAATGACGAGTTCAAGTAAGAGACAAAAGGTTATGGCAAAGAAACCACATAGAAATTCTTCTGAAAACTTCCTTTCTAAAGCAAATGAGGAATCTTTTCCTAGGTTTTCCTCAGCGATGATCACACCCTCCCGAATCCTAATCTAAGAATAACTTACCTCTCAGGTAATGAACTTATTTGCCTCAACACAGTTTGGTTTTATCCTTACCCTCATCTATCTCTACAATAAGGAAACCTTCCACTTCTTCCTCACCAATATGTTCTTTAATTCTAACCACTCTGTAATCCATTCCTTTATCTTCAAACAAAAAGTTGAAATCACCAAGAATTACTTAGGAGCCTTTTTGAATTTAAGGACGGAGGGAGGCAGAGCCCATCACTTGATCAAAACTCACGATTATGTATGGTATGAACTTAATAATGTGATTAGAGGAAACAATGTGAATGAACATGTGGCTAGAGTATCCGATCTAGTTTGTAATGCTCGTATCATCTTGCATGTCCTTAGAACTTCTATAATTCCTAAAGCTAGTGATATAATCAACATTACTCCTCTTCTTTCTATGGTGACCTTCTTGATCATGACTAAAGAACCTATAGATGAAGCCCAACTTATTCTTGACTATTTTTATGGGCTGTCTGAAATTGGACATGTAAAGCATAAGAGAAAGAAGAACATCGCCTTATGACATCTAGTTGCATACATTCTGGATAAGAAATATAATTTGGTTCATCCTGATCAAGATTTTGAAGAATCGCTCTACTACAATGACGGATCATTTAGAGCAATCTTTAAAGAAGAACCAAGTAAAACTCATGTCATTAGTGATACAGAGGAAGAACCAGAAGCTGCACCTGCACCTACCAATGAACCAAATTATCATGATTTAGTTCAAAGATTTGATCGTTTAGAGACTCATTTTGATCAACGCTTTGATCAAATTGAAACTCATCTTTAGCAGCAGGCCACACAGTATTAGCATGACATGAATTTTATGAGGGATTAGATGAGTGATATCGTACCAATGTGCTTATGATGAGTACTTACTTTAACATCTTTGGTGCTGCACCACCTCATCCTCCACAAGATCAGGGTCCTTTTCAGTGATAGTTGTACTTAATTTTATGTATTTTATGTATTTTGTGTTTCAGATGTATTTTAAGTAAGTTTGTTGTATTTTCTTTACTTTAGATGTTTTGTTTCTGTATTGATATCCCGACCTTAGATTGTAATATCTTTATAGTGATATCAATATATGTTCTTGTATTTTGAACTTAATTGTATTGAAATATGTGTTAGCCTTTATGACAATCATTAGATTTTTTATCTTAATAGTGCTATATTATGAAGTACAAGTCTAAATTAAATTCATTAGAAAATCTATTTTTTTATAAATTTAAGTTCTGATTATAACATGATATAATTAAGATTGTCAATTTCATATCTCTTATTTAGACTATATTAATTCTAATATTATTATTACAACTATGATATTTTCTTATTTTATATTTCACTTATTAATAAATATTTATGCACTTAAAAAATTTGAAATTTTTTATTATTGATTTTGGAAAGATCAAAAGTACTCTTGAAAAATGTACAAATGTACAAAAATCAAAAGGAATGCACAATGGTTTGCAAGTAGAAAAAGAGGCACAAAATAAGTCAAAAAGTAAAAAGATGCATAAAAAATGTGTCAATAATTTGAAAAAGATGCGCAAAGTGCCACATGTGATAAATTTTTCTTTCTATTATCCTTTAATCTCTTAATTCAAATTGATATAATGTACATTTATATTCTGTTTTGAAATTTGAAATATACAAATTTTTTATTCATCTTTTTTTGCAATGATTTTCTCTATCTTAGTGTCTAAATTGACTCATATTTTTGATATATTCTTTATATTATCAAGGTTATCTCTCTTCTTAAATTCTGTGAATTAATATGATTTGCCTAATATTTTAATTTTATTTGAATAACATATTTTAATCACTTTCAAGATTGAATTATCAAATGATTTTCATATGTCTGCTTACAGTTCAAGTCTTTTTCTTCTTTACTTTTTGCTGTTGTCAAAAAGGGGGAGAAATTATTTGTATCATTTTTTTTATCTATTTTTGTTTTGATCTGTTTTTATTTTTATTTTGTATTTGTTGTATACGTTGTGTGTGTTTGTTTTTTTTTTTGTATCTGTATATTTCTAAAAATGCCTTCTTATTTACACGTGTTCATCAATTCAGGAGAAGTTTAGGAGATTTTTTAAATTTGAAAATTATACGAATAATAATTATTTTGCCATCATCAAAAAGGAAGAGATTGTTAAGAGAGTTGCTATTTGCATGTTTTACATTATTGCAACTTGTATAATTTTGATGATTTCAAATATTATTGTTTTATGTATAGTTATCTCCTAACAGTTTTTAAAATAGTTGTTTTTGCTCTTGTGTGTACTAACATTTCAGGAAAATCAAACTCCATACTATAAAGACTTTTAATCAAATTCAGCATGAAATATTTTGAGTGTTTAAAAACTTGTATTTTTCTTTGAATTAAATTTGAGAGGGAAAGATTGTAATTGAGTGAATACACAAACACACTTTAGGAGATCTTGAGAAATTTGTATTGATCGTACGAGACGATCAAGTCAGTTATCTCCTCATAAGAGCAATGGAACGAACATGAATTGAAGAAAAAATTTTTCTAAGTCTTGATCGTCTAGGACGAAGTGTATTCGTCCCAGGACGAAATATTCTCTGAAAATTTTTTGTTCAAGAACGAAGTGTATTCGTTTCAGGACGAATTGCTCTCTGGAGTACTATCGTCCAGGACGAAGTGTATTCGTCCCAGGACGATTTGCTCTCTGTAAAACTTTCGTTCGGACGAACCTTAAATTCGTCCCAGGACAAAGTGAACCGACTTTGAAAATTAAGTGTCATTCTACAGTTTTTGGGAAACGACCTATGGAATAACTGTTCATACCGGACGAACCTACTTCGTACAGGACGATGTGTGTGTACGAAGTCATTTCATACCCATATACATTAGGTTTGTTTCCAATGCATTTAAGTAAAATCGTCCATGACGATCCACGATCGTACGGGACGATCCAATTCGTATTGACTTGAAAATTTATAATTTTTGGACGATTTTTTGTGTCTTTCCTATAAATAGTCCAAACTAAACTGCCACATAATATTTTTGCCTACTGATCTTCGTGCCTATTGAAATAAGAGTGAAGGAGAGAGTGTGAGAGAGTGTTTAAAGGAAATTTCTTGCCATTGGAGCGTGAAGGTTTCACTTGGTACTCAAATGTAAGAGTCTTTACTCTTGGTTTGTGATTACTTCACTCTTTTCTCTCTTCCTTCTAGAATTCTTGTGAGAAGATATGTTAAGGAGATCTAGTTCTCTGTCGACACTTGAAGAGTGTGAACAGCCGAAGGGTTCTTTGTCCACACTTGGAGAGTGTGAACAGCCGAAGGGTTCTCTGCCCACACTTGGAGAGTGTGAACAGCCGAAGGGTTCTGTGCCTACACTGGGAGTATAAAAAGATGACGGTTCTCTACCAACACTAGGGATAGTGTAAAAGGACGAAGGTTCTCTGCCAATACTGGGGATAGTGTAAAAGGATGACGGTTCTCTTCCGCACCGGATAGTGGTGGAAAGAGTGTTTGTAAAGGCTTCTCCGCCTTGCTGTGGGTGCAAAATTAGAATCACTATTGGTATTAGTGCAATACTCGGATGGTGCCTCCGGGGAGTGGATGTAGGTCTGGTTTTGACCAAACCACTATAAACCTCGTGTCTTTATTTTTTCGCTGCCTTTTTTATTTTTGTGTTTTTACTTTTAAAACTGTGGTTGAAAAATGTTTTCTACAAAACTCATTAAAATTTATTTTTCGGTTTAAAAAGTGGAATTAATTAATTATCAATTCACCCCCCCCTCTTGGTTAGCCGCTGGGATATAAGCTTAGGTTTAACAACCTAATTCATAGTGAACGAGTTTCAACATAAACAAGCCTAAAGTATTTCTTTTACATTACGTTCCTTTTTCTTGCAACCAAATAGCCCCTAAATATACTATAAATGATATATTTAAGACAAATCTAATATCTCAAAGCCCTTTTGACTTTTAGTATAGAATCCATCTTTCATAGTTGATATCTACTATGTTATATCAATGGCTTACCTAATTATTTGAGAAATATAACATTTATAATCTATATGATACAATGATAGAATTATTTTAAGTGGGCTTGGTACAATGGCTGAGCTATAGTAAGGGTCTGGAAGCACTGGCCATCATTGACTTAATAACATCTAATTAATAATATTTTAAATTTTAATATTAAAATATAAAAAATGTTTGATTTGGAATCTTAGTTAGTCTAATTAAATACACACAATTGGAATCTTGTAAAACATATTGTTGCTTGGTGATATCTCTTGTGACTTGGAGATACTTTGGTGCTTTACATTGTCTCTTTAACCATTGATTTTAGTTGATGGTCCTACACTCTAACAACTAGACAATAACGAATTTGACCTTGTGAGTTAGATGATGAGTCCCATCTTTCCCTCCCTCCCCCTCCCCCTCTCTATTTATCTTTTCTTTCATCTCTCCTTAGCCCTCTCGTCTTTGGCCCTTTAATAATAGTCATGACCAATAAATGCGAAGCAACACAATCGAAGAGATCTTCAGTCGACTAGTCACTAACTCATCGTAAGTTTCTTGCTCATGAAATTTTCTTTTTTTCTCTCTCTTATTATCTCTTTGTTGCATATTTAACGTCTACGTATTCTTAGTTAAGTGTTTAAGTTTCAACTCTTTTATAAATTTTCATAATATCTAAACTATATTCAAATTTTGCTCGATGCTTAAATGAGCAGAAACATATTCAAATCAAGTCTATGGTCAAAATTAAAAATTAAGGAAATTTACTCACAAGAAAATTTTGGGATATATTTAAATAAATAAATTAATAAGTATATTTGTCTAGTTTAGTGATTTAAAATATTATGACATATAAACTCAAATATGAGAGAGAGAGAGAGAGAGAGAGAAAGAGAGGCGTTTGTCATCATTAGATCCGTTCTGTAGACTTCTTATTTCAAAACTTATTTCGCACGGCTGTTTCAATTGCCCCAAACGACCATCAAAGTTTTCCCTAGCCTTGGGAGGAAGACGAGACCCGATGCCCACACGGTTTCGTAGAAGAGAAACCCTGGGTATGGAAAGTTCTTGAAGGGAAAAACCCTTCATTGTCCCGTTTCCTTTTTCTTCAGCTCCTCGAATCACTAATCCATGGAGGAGAACGTTATTGCCGATTCCTTTTCGCCACTGATTGAACCATTATCTAACTCCGACTTATTCTATTCGGATCTCTTACCGGAAGATCACTGCCTCCTTCAAGGAAGCTTCACGTCCGACCTTGATCTCGATCTCGGCCTCCATGACATCAATTGGGATGTCTCCGTCGACGATTTTCTCCTTACCGATTGTCCCGGGGAGCTTTCCGATCCTTTTCGTCAATCCTGCGATGGATCGCCGCCGCCAGACTCAGGCATATCGTCCTCCTCCCCTGTCACCGGAGATGCATCGGGTAACATGAACGTGAGGTCCCCAGAATCAGGCCACTCCGCCAACTTCCCGGCGAACTCTGCTGGGGAAGAGAAGCAGGAGGTGAAGAGCGAGTGGGGGATCAAAAGGAGAAAAGAGCGGGAAGAAGGAACTGCTAATTCTGCTCTTGAACCTAGGAGCAGCAAGTTCCGACGGGCAGAGGAGATGAACTCTTGTGTCTTTAGCGCTGGGAGTGAGGACGATGAGAAGAGGACTGCGAGACTTATGCGAAACAGGGAAAGCGCCCAGTTGTCGAGGCAAAGGAAGAAGCACTATGTGGAGGAGCTGGAGGAGAAGGTTCGGTCCATGCATTCTACAATTGCTGAATTGAACAACAAGATATCATTTTTCATGACTGAAAATGCAAGTCTAAAGCAAAAATTGGGTGGAAATGGAAGTGGCGGCCCTCCGCCTGGTGTTTGCGTTCCGCCTGGTGTTACTCCCATGCATTTCCCGTGGATTCCTTTTCCAGGTATTGCATTTAGGCCTCAGGGTTCTCCTATTCCATTGGTCCCTATACCTAAATTAAAGCTTCAGCAGCCTGCAAATGCTGGAAAGGTTATCAAATCCAAAAACAAGAAGGGTGGAGGTAAGACTAAGAAGGTAGCAAGCATTAGTCTTTTGGGATTTCTATTTGTGATGCTGATTTACAGAGGTTTAGTAGCAAGGATAGATTTTATTTTTGAAGGAAGTAGCAATCTTGCTGGATTAGGCCAAGGTAGAAACGGGTATTTTGACGATTCTAATGGTAGAGTTCTGCAAGTTAGTGGTCTTACGAGTAGCTTGAATTATTCTAACGAAGTTGGGTTCAATAATGCAAAAGGTTCAGGACAAGATAGTCTTAATAAAATGACAAATAGAAGTTTTCATGGTGGACAGATGAGATCAGAGGAGAAGCCACTGCCTTTTGATGATCATTCATATTCCCAGAACTCTAGTGAGACTCTGCCTGCTTTTCTGTATGTTTCAAGAAATGGTAAGCATGTGAAGATCAATGGGAATTTGATAATCAATTCTGTTCTGGCTAGTGAGAAAGCAGTTGCTCAAGCTAAGTTTAGAAATCAGGCTGTGAAATCTGCTACAAAGAAGGACAAAGAAACAGGCTTTGAGGTTCCTGGAAATCTGGCTTCTGCACTGGCTTTGTCAAAATCCGCTAATGGTATTAATAGACCTTCCAAGTCCCATGGGAGCTCAGCTGAACATCAGCGAGCTTTTGCTTCTGATTCTGAAGATGTATCGAATGACAAAACACTGGATGGTCCTCTGCAACAATGGTTCCGGGAAGGACTAGCAGGTAATGATTGTTGTCTTAGGTTCTTCTGTGACGGTTTTCTTCTGATGCTTAGCTTATATATTTTTCATCCTTGTTTACTCTTGAGATTGCATGCCATGTTAACTGAAACTTCCTACTAGCTTCAATTAACTATAACATAGAGATAACTGTCAGATGCTTTGCATGGTGTATTGATGATGAAAATTGGGACAATCAGTTTTAAATATTCCGATTTTGCTTTTAAGGTTTGATGATTTTTTTGGGGACAAGCAAGTTTGTATGGATTACCATCTGAAGAAGAATTCGGTTTGCTGCTTGGTGATCATTAGCCATTCCTATATTCTTTTATCAGACCCAATTTTTCCCTTAAGGATTGATGAAAAATTTTAGAGAAATTTCATTGAATGGTTCAAAACATGTTTTATTTTGGTGTTTTATAAAGCCTAGTTTGCTGATGTATGAAATAGTGAATGTAAAAGAAGGATTTATGGCTGACCTCAAATAATTTGGATATTGCCAGTAATGCTGCTGATGATGAATGTATGCTTTAGTGCATGATCACCCATCTATATATTGAAATGTTTTTAGCACTAAAATCTGAAGCATAAAGATTGTGCTTGATATGATATTTATAATGCAATTAACTACCTTTCTCTGTTTTTAAGGGAGTATAAATTTATTTAAAACCTTAAAATTCTCAGCACAATAATATATAACAAAAGTTGCTAGTTTTGGAATTTCAACTGTTTCCTTTTCTCTTTTAAAACTTTTTTTGATAAATCTTATGTAAATATATTTTGATTGAAAGCCCTGCTAATCAAATTTGATTGATGCCAAGATTATTGTTGTTGAGATGTTTATCTTTTGTTAGGGGATAATTTGCATGGTTTAGGTGGATATTCTTTAGCGAGATCTTGGTAGAGAAAAATCATGCTAGCTCAGAATAGTCGTGTAAGTTTTTTATAAATAATCCAATCATAAGCCTAAGTTAGCATCTAGCTTTATGGAGGACCTTTTTTTTTTCTTATTTTCATTCATAAGCATGAGAGATGGTTTTAAATTTCTTCTTGTTCCAAATTTCTCCTGCTTAACTTTTTTAAAATCAGTTTTGGCTTAGTGAGAAAATGCTAAGAAAATCACCATTTTGCATTTGTACAATCTACATGATTCACTAAGCACTAAACCTGTGCAATAAGTCGCATCTTTATACGAATATAATGGTTTTGCTCATATGAAAAATAAACACAACTGAACCAAATGATGCTTGATAACCTTTTTAACATTTATTTTGTAGGAAAATATATTTGGTTTTTGATAGTAGGTGAGAGATAGATATTTAGGAGATTGAGGAGGAAGTTTTTACATTATTTAGAATTGTCAAAGGCCTAATTAAAAGTTGTGTTTACCCATCTTCTTTATACAAAATTTTCCCTCCTTTTTTCTAGCCTAAATTACTTTAAATTTATTTTACACTTTTATTTTCAATAGTTTTCTTAACCTAAAATTGACCACTAATGGTTGTAATGAGGCTAAGAAAGATACTGGCAATGATTTGTGTGAGGGGAAGGGCTTGTTTGATCTCCAGATTTTCACCCAAGGATCTTGATAAGAAACTTGGTTTGGTACTAATATTACTTGGTTACTAATATTCTTTGGTTTGATGCTAATATTACTTGGTTACTTTTAGTCAGAGAAACTTGTATTTACATCTTGTCAAATGATAGAAATCTCTTTCTATATTCATATTTCATTTTCTTCTATAATCCATTTGTAAACTCAACTCAAGGTAAGATTACGATCAGCTTAATCTAATCCAAAAAAGTAATTTGACAGGTCCAATATTCAGTTCTGGAACTTGCACTGAAGTCTTCCAGTTTGAAATTTCCCCAACTTCAGTTGAACAGAGTGGCATCATCCCTGCTTCCTCAGCAGCTAATTCAACTAAATCCTCCAGTATCAACACAACTGAAAACCTCCCTGGATCTTCAAATCCAGAAAAAAAGAACAGAAGGTTTCTGTATCCAAGAGCCATTCCACTTACTGGATCTACTCTAAACAACTCTGAACACTTGAGTAAGACACCAGAGAGCAATAGCTTCCCTTCTAATACCTCGGCAACTTCCATGGTTGTCTCCATCTTGGCGGATCCTAGAGAAGTCGGCGACGGCGATATTGAAGAGATAATCTCAACGAAAAAATCGATTTCTCGAATATTTGTAGTGGTGCTTCTTGATAGTGTTAAGTATGTCACTTATTCATGTGTCCTTCCATTTATGAGCCCTGGTCCTCATCTTGTAAACTAACTGCTTAGATGCAGGAGAAAAGATGGTGGAAGAAATGAGGCTTTCTTTTGCTTGAAATGACCATTAGGTATGTTAACCCTTCCCTTTTATCTTTTTCTTTTCCCCTTCCTAAGCTTGTCAAAGCCATGTTTTAGTCAAGTTTTGGTAAGATATTAGCCAGGTTTTGGTTGAATTTTCTTCTTTAATATTTAATGAAGAGTTGTCTGAAAGGTTATAAGTTAATTTATTATTGTTCAGTTGTGCTTAGTGTGTGTTTATTTCTCACCTCTTTTGTTTGTAATGGATAACTGGAGTTTGAGTAGGATGCTTGCATTTATATACTAAGAAAAATGTTTCATTCTTCACATAAATTTACAATTAAAATAGAGTTTTCTTGAGTGCAGAATTAATACCAAAACTTTTTGAAAAACTTTTATGGTTTCTTTAACCAAAAACTTTGTATAGTTTGTTTATTTTGGACAAACATAAATGATAACAAGAAGAAAGATAGTTCTACAAACTTCTTGAAGTTTCTAGAGTTAACCTGATCAAGTGATAACAAAAAAAAAAAGTGATAACAAAATAGTTGATAGATAAAATTATAAGAATTTTAAAACTCAGATAATACTCACATAAACTTGAATTATTTTGTTTGCAACTAAATAATCTTCCAAACTATTAACTCTCTCTATCAAATGTTGGAAAAATTTCTGAACCTCATAATAATTATGATGGATTCTTCTAGAATCACGACTTACATTGTCTTATTAAATTACATATTTTTAAGGTGTTATTTAAGGTCAGCTTTAGGTCAAATTTGAAATTGATCCGCCTTCGAGTAATCCTATCGAACCTGACCCGATTAGACAAACCCGACAAAAAATCAAACTCGGACTTGACCTATTAGGTTGTATGTGCGAGAGCGTAGCATGCAAACGTCGAGTGTGGGCCTTATGTGGAACGGCATTAGAGTGATTTGGGCAAGGGCGAGAATGAGCAATTACGCGGGTGCCAGTGAGGGCAAGGCCACGTTGCTGCTAGCGCTTGGCTATTGCAGGCAACAGGTGTGAGCATCACGAGCACAACTATACGGTTGAGTGATTCCAGAGCGAGGTGCCTGTGCTGGGGTGTTAGGTAAGGTTGGATAGGGACTCGGGTCAAATTCAAGTTAGCGGACATTGACTTGACCCAATCTGATTTTTCAAATGAGTCAAAAATTGGAATCCGAACCTAGATTTTTGGAGTTGGGTCAATAATTGAAACCCCCACATACTTACTAATTTTGATTAACTTTATTAATATGCCCTACATTTAATAGATATAACAATAAGCTTGTATATCAATTTGATGTCGTGAAGTTTAGGGTATTGATTTTCTCGTACAGTTAGGGTAAAGCAATGAATGATAATCACATAAAAGAAGTTAGGGTGATTACATATCAAAGATCTCTAAATACTCAAAAACTCAATTTCAAGGTGCAAATTAGGAAAATTTGAACTAAAAGGACAAAGCAATGATCGATCGAATCTGAAGAAATCAATTTGATAATGAAACCACATTGATACGACATCACAAAATTAGCTTGATCGGGCACGAATCTCGAGGCAAAAGCTAGTTGGAAACTTCAAAAATTAATTTTGGGCGCACCCGAACTCTGATTTCAGCGAGCTTACAGTCAAACTGAGCGTCTCGGAAATACGAACCCAACGACACCAAGATCAACCCAATCCGAGCCCAAATGAGTCCGAATCAAGGGCTCAAAGCGCTGTTGGAAGGTTCAAACTGCAATTTGAGTTACCAAACGGTCTCCGATTTTGACGAGCTTATACTCGAATCGAACGGCTCGACGAGACGAATCCAACGAGCCCAAGATAGCAGAATTCCGACATCATTAAGGCCTTCAAATTCCCAACGAACGGTGCATGATCAAAGGATTCGATATCGGCCGTCCATTCGACCACTCCCTATTCGCCCTTGATCTCACACCTAATTACGGACCATGCCACTCCAGAAAATCTATAAATAGAGCCCTCATTCTTCATAAGAAATGGGGGAAGCAGGGGATCCAAGCAAGAGGGAGAAGAAGAGAAGAGAATGAAGGAGTTCCTCCTCGACAGCCGCCGGACCACCGCCGGACCACCGCAGGAATCTCGTCGGACCACCGCCGGACCACCGCAGGAACCTCGCCGGACCACCACAAAACCTCGCCGGACCACCACCTTAAGGCCCGACATTCATCCCCGACGTCCTGCCAAAGACCCAACGTCTTGTTCAAGGCCCGACACTCAGTCCCTACGTTCTGCCAAAGACCCGACGTCTTGTTCAAGGCCTGACACTCAGTCCCTACTTCCTGCCAAAGACCCGACGTCTTGTTCAAGGCCCGACGTTAAGTCCCGACGTCCTGCTGAAGACCCGACGTCCTGCTAAAGACCTGACGTCCTGCTTAAGACCTGACGTCCTACTCAAGGACAGACCATCAACATCCGATCTTCCAAGTGACACTGGGGACTAACACCTGACTCCTTATTTCCTACCGCCTACGGTCCTTCTGACCACTGTCGCCTAATACGGTCCGTCCGACCTCCATCACCAGACAACGGTCTCCGGCCGACTACGGTCGCCGGCGACTACGGTCTCCTGCCGACTACAGTCTCCTGCCGACTACAGTTCTTCAGGCCTTTGTCACCTACTATGGTCCTTCCGACCTCCATCAACAGACAAAGGTCTTTCTGACCCCGGTCTCCTGCCGACTCCGGTCTCCTGCCGACCACGGTCCTTCAGGCCAAACAAACATGTATATGTAACTCTTACCATGTAATGCAATCTATATGATGTACATTTGCTACATCAATCCAAGGCCTTCTCCTAAGGAAGGGCCTCATTTGTAATCGACTACAAATACTAGTGGATTCATTCAAACCGGGCCAGGCCCCGTGGTTTTTCCCCCTTTTTCAGGGGTTTTCCACGTAAAAACTTTGGTGTCACTTATGAATACTACATCCTCTCACTTATCTGATTGTGTGCTGGATCTTCATACAACGCTAAGACGTTAAACTATATATTTCTCTACCGCCGCGAATATTCCAGGACGCAACAGTTTGGCGCCGTCTGTGGGAAAGTGATTCCCGACTGGGGGGCAATTAGTGCTCTAATCTCAAAAGATCACACATAGCATCAATATCATAAGAAGCAGATGCGGACTGGGGGGCAACTTTGACTCAAACCATGGTCAAATAGATCCTCCAATACCTTCAACATCAAGTTGATATTTCAGGAATATCCGAGCAAATGCAAGGATACTTCAAATCGATTGCATATAAAGTCCCTAGTTGGACTTCTACTCCTTGGGCATGGTCTTAACCTCGACCTCAAAAAGGTAGTAACGGTCTAAAAATAGACCCTTCATTATCTTTGATTCGGGATACACGCGGCATTCGCCCCCTCCCAATCAAGACAAAATCGATCCCAGGGGGATCCGATTTGACCTCTTCCACACAGGTTAACGTCGTCGAGCAGGGCTCCGGCATACAACCTCGGAAAGGTCCTACATCCTTGGTGGATTCTCCCGGCCTCTTCCACACAGGTTAACGTCGTCGAGCAGGTCTCCGGCATACAACCTCGGAAAGGTCTCACATCCTTAGTGGATTCTCCCGGCCTCTTCCACACAGGTTAACGTCGTCGAGCAGGGCTCCGGCATACAACCTCGGAAAGGTCTCACATCCTTAGTGGATTCTCCCGACCTCTTCCACACAGGTTAACGTCGTCGAGTAGGGCTCCGGCATACAACCTCGGAAAGGTCTCACATCCTTAGTGGATTCTCCCGACCTCTTCCACACAGGTTAACGTCGTTGAGCAGGGCTCCGGCATACAACCTCGGAAAGGTCTCACATCCTTAGTGGATTCTCCCGACCTCTTCCACACATGTTAACGTCGTCGAGCAAAGCCTCCGACATACAACCTCGGAAAGGTCCTACATCCTTGGTGGATTCTCCCGACCTCTTCCACACAGGTTAACGTCGTCGAGCAAAGCCTCCGACATACAACCTCGGAAAGGTCCTACATCCTTGGTGGATTCTCCCGGCCTCTTCCACACAGGTTAACGTCGTCGAGCAGGGCTCCGGCATACAACCTCGGAAAGGTCTCACATTCTTAGTGGACTCTCCCGACCTCTTCCACACAGGTTAACGTCGTCGAGCAGGGCTCCGACATACAACCTCGGAAAGGTCCTACATCCTTGGTGGATTCTCCCGGCCTCTTCCACACAGGTTAACGTCGTCGAGCAGGGCTCCGGCATACAACCTCGGAAAGGTCTCACATCCTTAGTGAATTCTCCCGGCCTCTTCCACACAGGTTAACGTCGTCGAGCAGGGCTCCGGCATACAACCTCGGAAAGGTCTCACATCCTTGGTGGATTCTCCCGACCTCTTCCACACAGGTTAACGTCGTCGAGCAGGGCTCCGGCATACAACCTCGGAAAGGTCTCACATCCTTAGTGGATTCTCCCGACCTCTTCCACACAGGTTAACGTCGTCGAGCAGGGCTCCGACTTACAACCTCGGAAAAGTCTCACGTCCTTGGTTAACGTCGCTAGAATGTCGTCAATAGACTTCTATCTGACTTCTCTATAATGTTAAAATTCTTCCCGATTTTGAATTTCCTCCTGCGCTAAACTTTTGTCTTGCAGGACTTTCGACGGACTAATACACGACGCCGAAATTCTTCCTGTCATCGGACTAATACCCGTCGTCGGACTTCTGCTCGTCGACAAACTTTTGTCGGTCTTCTACCCGACAGTACTTCTACCCGACGTCGGACTTCTGCTCGTCAGCGGACTTCTACTCGACGTTGGACTTCTGCTCGTTAGCGGACTTCTACTCGTCGACGAACTTTCATCGGACTTCTGCCCGAGGCCGTACTTCTACACGACGTCGGACTTCACCTTGTCATCGAACTTCTGCTCATCAGCAGACTTCTACTCGTCGTCGGACTTCTTCCTGTCGACGAACTTTCATCGGTCTTCTGCCCGAGGCTGTACTTCTACGCGACGTCGGACTTATCCTTGTCGTCGAACTTCTGCTCGTCAGCGGACTTCTACTCATCGTCGGACTTCTGCCCGTCGACAAACTTTCATCGGTCTTTTGCCCGAGGCCGTACTTCTACGCGACGTCGGACTTCTGCTCGTCAGCGGACTTCTACTCGACGTTGGACTTCAGCTCGTTAGCGGACTTCTACTCGTCGACGAACTTTCATCGGACTTTTGCCCGAGGCCGTACTTCTACACGACGTCGGACTTCACCTTGTCGTCGAACTTCTGCTCGTCAGCAGACTTCCACTCGACGTCAGACTTCTGCTCATTAGCGGACTTCTACTCGTCGTCGGACTTCTGCCCGTCGACGAACTTTCATCGGTCTTCTGTCGGAGGCCGTACTTCTACACGACGTCGGACTTTACCTTGTCATCGAACTTCTGCTCATCAGCAGACTTCTACTCGTCGTCGGATTTCTTCCTGTCGACGAACTTTCATCGGTCTTCTGCCCGAGGCCGTACTTCTACGCGACGTCGGACTTCTCCTTGTCGTCGAACTTCTGCTCGTCAGCGGACTTCTACTCGTCGTCGGACTTCTGCCCGTCGACGAACTTTCATCGGTCTTTTGCCCGAGGCCGTACTTCTACACGACGTCGGACTTCTCCTTGTCGTCGAACTTCTGCTCGTCAGCAGACTTCTACTCGTCGTTGGACTTCTGCCCGTCGATGAACTTTCATCGGTGTTCTGCCCCAAGTCGTACTTCTACACGACGTCCGACTTCTCCCTGTTGTCGGACTTCTGCTCGTCAGCGGACTTCTACTAGTCGTCGGACTTCTGCCCGTCGACAAACCTTTGTCGGTATTCTACCCGAAGTTGCACCTCTACCCGACTTCATACTTCTACCGGGTGTTGGACTTCTACCAGTTAATAGACTTTCGTCGGTCTTCTGCCCGATCCTGTATGACTACCCGACGTTGAATTCCTATATGTCATCATACCTCTCCCCGACGCTGGAAGTATGCCCGTCATTTCAACCTCCCTCCTTACAACGATCTCTCCGACCTATATCTCCAACCAACTGATTAACACCAAACATCAGAACTCCACAAGATCTCTCGAAGAGAAGAAGGGCAAATCTCCGGACTTCCTTGCCAAGAGAGGGGCCTCGAAAAATCGAGGGAAGGCCTCAATAGTAAGGACAGTGAGAGAAGAGAAGGAGGGGAAATCTCCGGACTTCCTTGCCAAGAGAGGGGCCTCGAAAAATCGAGGGAAGGCCTCAATAGAAAGGACAGAGGGAGAAGAGAATGAGGGGAAATCTCCGGACTTCCTTGCCAAGAGAGGGGCCTCGAAAAATCGAGGGAAGGCCTCGATAGAAAGGACAGAGGGAGAAGAGAATGAGGGGAAATCTCCGGACTTCCTTGCCAAGAGAGGGGCCTCGAAAAATCGAGGGAAGGCCTCAATAGAAAGGACAGAGGGAGAAGAGAATGAGGGGAAATCTCCGGACTTCCTTGCCAAGAGAGGGGCCTCGAAAAATCAAGGGAAGGCCTCAATAGAAAGGACAGAGGGAGAAGAGAATGAGGGGAAATCTCCGGACTTCCTTGCCAAGAGAGGGGCCTCGAAAAATCGAGGGAAGGCCTCAATAGAAAGGACAGAGGGAGAAGAGAAGAAGAGAAGAAGAAAAGAAGAAGAAAAGAAGAAAGGAGAAGAAGAAGAGGAGAAGAGAAGGAGAAGGACAATTTTTCTAAAGGCCTCAGGGGCCTATTTATACTTTTTTGAAGAGAAGAGGGGAAGTTTCTAGATTTTTCCGGCATTTCGAATTTCCCACATGTTTCTGAATTTTTCAGAATTTTTTCGGAATTTTTTGAAATTTTTTGGAATTTTTTCGGAATTTTTTGGGTTAAAAAATTCTATGTGGACCCCACAAAAAAAATTCCCACCGCCTCTAAAGAGGCGCGTCACGCGCCCCTCCAGCCTGCGCGTCAGCGCGGGCGGTTGCCGGCGGCGGCGCCGCCGGCGGCCAGCGGCCGGTTGGTGTCCGGCCAGTTTGGCCGCCAAACGCTTCCGGGCTCCAATTTTAAGCCCGGAAAGTCCAAATCGGACATTTTTGAGGTCCCCGGACACGTTTTTCGACATTCCGGACTCAATTTTGACACTTTCGGAACTCAACGAGACCTCTACGATCAAGTTTGAGCAAACATTTAACTTTTGGAACGCAATTTTTTGCGATTCGGCCAATGTAAAATTTCGGAACAAGTATTTTCGGACTTCTGGAGCTTCGACGTCCGAAAATAGGGGGGCAACTGATACGACATCACAAAATTAGCTTGATCGGGCACGAATCTCGAGGCAAAAGCTAGTTGGAAACTTCAAAAATTAATTTTGGGCGCACCCGAACTCTGATTTCAGCGAGCTTACAGTCAAACTGAGCGTCTCAGAAATACGAACCCAATGACACCAAGATCAACCCAATCCGAGCCCAAATGAGTCCGAATCAAGGGCTCAAAGCGCTGTTGGAAGGTTCAAACTGCAATTTGAGTTACCAAACGGTCTCCGATTTTGACGAGCTTATACTCGAATCGAACGGCTCGACGAGACGAATCCAACGAGCCCAAGATAGCAGAATTCCGACATCATTAAGGCCTTCAAATTCCCAACGAACGGTGCATGATCAAAGGATTCGATATCGGCCGTCCATTCGACCACTCCCTATTCGCCCTTGATCTCACACCTAATTACGGACCATGCCACTCCAGAAAATCTATAAATAGAGCCCTCATTCTTCATAAGAAATGGGGGAAGCAGGGGATCCAAGCAAGAGGGAGAAGAAGAGAAGAGAATGAAGGAGTTCCTCCTCGACAGCCGCCGGACCACCGCCGGACCACCGCAGGAATCTCGTCGGACCACCGCCGGACCACCGCAGGAACCTCGCCGGACCACCACAAAACCTTGCCGGACCACCACCTTAAGGCCCGACATTCATCCCCGACGTCCTGCCAAAGACCCGACGTCTTGTTCAAGGCCCGACACTCAGTCCCTACGTCCTGCCAAAGACCCGACGTCTTGTTCAAGGCCTGACACTCAGTCCCTACTTCCTGCCAAAGACCCGACGTCTTGTTCAAGGCCCGACGTTAAGTCCCGACGTCCTGCTGAAGACCCGACGTCCTGCTAAAGACCTGACGTCCTGCTTAAGACCTGACGTCCTACTCAAGGACAGACCATCAACATCCGATCTTCCAAGTGACACTGGGGACTAACACCTGACTCCTTATTTCCTACCGCCTACGGTCCTTCTGACCACTGTCGCCTAATACGGTCCGTCCGACCTCCATCACCAGACAACGGTCTCCGGCCGACTACGGTCGCCGGCGACTACGGTCTCCTGCCGACTACAGTCTCCTGCCGACTACGGTCTCCTGCCGACTACAGTTCTTCAGGCCTTTGTCACCTACTATGGTCCTTCCGACCTCCATCAACAGACAAAGGTCTTTCTGACCCCGATCTCCTGCCGACTCCGGTCTCCTGCCGACCACGGTCCTTCAGGCCAAACAAACATGTATATGTAACTCTTACCATGTAATGCAATCTATATGATGTACATTTGCTACATCAATCCAAGGCCTTCTCCTAAGGAAGGGCCTCATTTGTAATCGACTACAAATACTAGTGGATTCATTCAAACCGGGCCAGGCCCCGTGGTTTTTCACCCTTTTTCAGGGGTTTTCCACGTAAAAACTTTGGTGTCACTTATGAATACTACATCCTCTCACTTATCTGATTGTGTGCTGGATCTTCGTACAACGCTAAGACGTTAAACTATATATTTCTCTACCGCCGCGAATATTCCAGGACGCAACACACATAAATTCAATGTGCCACAGTGAAATTTCAATTGCATCAAATTTAGATTGTAATCAACAACTCATACAAAAAAATAATAAAATATTTAAAAATAAATAAATAAATCATCAAGTGAAAATACATTACTCTTTAAAAAATAAGATAGCCTGTTATGAGAAAATAAATTTTCATCTAAATGAATAACACTTATTTTGTGGCAGTTTTTTTACTATTATCAAGCTGGTAAAAAATATAGATTTTTGTTTCATTTGAGATAGCTTTTTTAATGTTTTCTAAAACAATTTGTTAATATAAAAATCTTTATTTCAACTTATTTTTTAACAGAAAAGCTGTTATAAAAATCAATAAAAAAGCCGTCCCAAATGAGTCCTTCCATAGATCTGATCATACTGTTTTTTATGTCTTAAAACTTTTTGAAAAGAATATTGAAGAGAATGACCTTATTCATGTAATTTGTAATTGCGTTTGGTGATGATATAAACAAGCCAAGGAGTCATGTGAAGTGTAAGGCAAGTCATTAAAAATGCATGTCTCAATTTGCTTTGTCCATGCATTCCTTTTCCCCAACCAGACCCATAAATATTAATTTTTTTTATCACAAATTGCAAATTAGTTTCAATTTTTTATTTACATTCTTGATCGAAAATTGCAAAAATTAGTTTTCTAATCTCATTTTTTCTAATATTGATGTGATGCATATTAAGAAAATAAATTCAATAATATTCATTTTTTCTAATATTGATGTGATGCATATTAAGAAAATAAATTCAATAATATGATGAGCGCAAAGGAGAAGACAAAGGATAACATTAAATGAAAGCTCGACTTGACAATGTTATGCAAAAGACCCGAATTTGAACAGAATGAGCTCAATGAGAAGAAGTTGAAAAACCTAAATCGTCGTACACATTATTAACAAATGTATGAGAGTTAAAGATCTAAAATGTATTGATGTTTATGCTTCAAATCTGTCTAAATGCATCAATTTTCAGGAATGTAAATTTTACAGCATGAAAGCTCATGATGATGATAATTAGCTGACTTGTTTTAGTTTTGTTTTAATGAAATAGGTGGAATGATTATTGCATATATTATGGATTTATACTGTTGCATTTATTAGAAATATATAATTATTTGTTAGTTTGTTCCATCAATCTAATATTTCTTACATGTGTATGATATTGGTTATTGTACTCTTGTAAATATGCTATATATAATTGCCATTTATTTTGTATAATTGTAACTATGAAAATCATGAAATTGATTAGAAGTTGTCAACTATCTTGGGCTTTGCAATTGATTATTTTGGTAAGAGTTCACATATGTAACAGTCCAAACTCTCAACTATTAAGATAATGTTTGCTTTCGCCTAATGGCCTAAATGTTATCCTGTTGGTGTAACTTCCTAGGATGTTACCCATCTCAGAATTTCTCTAGGATGAATATGCTTAACTATATAGTTTCTTAATAAAATTTCAACCATTACATCAAAAGGCATCTCGATGGTTAAGAGTTTAGCTTTTTTTACTTAAGAGTTTTCACAATCTCATCCACTTAAGTAAATGATGTCATCGTTAGCATGTTTATCCCAAAATCATCCACCAGGCAGATAGGATTCTAGATATTGCCCCTATAAGTTCATGTGGTGACTCCCGTCGCGTAACACTTTGTCTCATATAGGGTTCAAGAGGTGACTCTTATGGCATAGCACTTTGTCTTGTATGACATTTTGTCCTTTATTTTGGGCACTGATGCAAATCCTTAAGAAATTAAAATTTGAAATAAGCGAAGATTTTGGGACTATCAGATGTTTGTTTTATGAACCAATTTCACTAGAATTTTCTAAATAAAATGAGCTATTTTATAATTTTTTTTTTTAAAAAATTGAATCACCAAAGAGATTTATATAAATTTTATACTAAAAATTGATTAAATTATATAATTATATTATTATCATATTAATATTTTATTATAATATTTTCAAGCAATAGATAAGCTTTTCCTTCTTCCCAAATTCGCATAAGAGAGAAGTTTAAAGAAAAATTAGAGAGAAATAAGAGAGAAAGAGAGGAAAGAGAAAATAGAAGTTTGGGTTTAGAGGCCTTAGAGGGATTTTAGTCTGTTGACCCTATTAGGAAATTTACTCGTCTCACTGTAAAGAAATATTATCAAATTTCTGATTTCAATAATTTGATGGTTTTGATATTTTTTTATCAAATTTATATTTTTATTATTTAAAAATGAGGATAATTTTGTATTGGTAAAATTTTCACCGCATAAATTTTGATATATGATAAATGCTATAAATATGAGCATTTCGATTGAAACATATTAAAACTTTATTGGTTAAATTAGAAGATCTGATTTTTCGAAATTGATACATAGTAAATAAATTTTATATATTTTCCTATATTTTTTTATTCTTACATTTCATATATGATATTGACTTATGTTGCATATAAAATATAACATTTACTTGTAAGCAATGAAGATTAGTTGTTAACACTATAATGAATATAGGTTGACTCTTGAAACATAATACCCTATGCAATAGAGTGGGCCGACGGGCTTTCCTTTAAATAAATGGTTGGTGGTGTAATCCTAGTTGTAGCTTATAATTAGTTGACTGAATTACGTTGATGGGTACAGGATGACAACTCTTAAATAATTATTGAAAGACACATGTGAAAATAAATAATTAGTATAAGGTAAGATTAATAAATTGATAGCTATGATAGGATATCACATTAAAGTTGCATGTCCTATCTTACTTTTCAAAATTATATTCATAATAATATTTACCTAATAATACATTAAACAGATTGATAGCTAACTGAACTCATGCTAGTATTAATATTAATAAAATATATCATAACATACTACATGGCTTATTGGGTAATAGTCATTGATTTTTCTTATAGTTTGATAGTTGATAGATCTCTTTTGACTTTATTGATCATATTGATTTTATTATTAATTTTTAAGATTTTTATTGCTCATATTAAGTGATGAATGATATTAACTATACCTAAACATACATGTTGATTCTTTTGTCTTGCATTGAAGGCAATGATAAAATTTTAGTTACTAAGCTTTTATGCTCATTATGCGGATTTTTTATAATTTCATATTAGGGAAGAGGTCCGGACTAGTTGGAGTGAGGTTGATAGAGATCCTCAGGCTTTTTTTTTTTTTTTTAATTTCATTTATTCTTTTGTAGTTAGGAGTTTGTGTAAGATAGTAATTATACTGATATCCTGCCTATTGCATATTAGTTTTTGGAGAATGAATATTTTGAGGTATACAATTATTAGTTTCTTTCATATATATATATATATATATATATATATATATATATATATATATATATATATATATATATATATATATATATATATATATATATATATATGTATGTATATTATTATTATTATTATTATTATTATTATGATTTATACAAGCTTTAGTTGATTAATTAAGGAGATAAAATAGATAATTCTTCCTAATTTTATTCTGTGGTATTATAACCTCGTCTTCAATTATCATTGTATTTGTGATACACACTATGTCATAAATATTTTATTGTGATATATTTTGGCAAGTTGCTAAATTTACAATAGAATTTTAGGTCACAAAATATATATTACAATAAG
This sequence comes from Dendrobium officinale, assembly GCA_019514585.1. Lineage (NCBI taxonomy): Eukaryota > Viridiplantae > Streptophyta > Magnoliopsida > Asparagales > Orchidaceae > Dendrobium > Dendrobium officinale. Next base: position 17,207,750 of record CM033700.1, read on the forward strand.
GATTGCAATAAATTGTCATGTCAAAAAAAAATTATATCCTATAGTGTCATCATTATTATTATTTGGAATTCAATATAGAGTACCTTAATTTTTTGCTCCTTCAAAATTAACCTTACAATCTCCTCAATTTTCTATGATTTGACCAATTTCTATTAATGAAGGCTCTTTTATGATCTTATTTGAGATAGTACTTTAGTTTTATAAGAGCAAATATAATTTTATTTTATACCATATTAGAACATGGAATATTATGAAGGAAGCCTATAAGCTCTACATCGAGGTACTTTACTACGAATTTCAAAATTTTACCCTATATGATTTTTAACAATATATAACATTATTAAAAGAAGCCTTGGATATAAGTTTAAAAAATAATATATGATTTAATTGATGCTTGTATTTAGTGTAAATTATATAATGTGTATTACATTTAAATTATAGTAAAAAAATTTTATTTTAGTTATTTTTATACATGAAATACTTAAAAATGGTGAGAAATACAAAGTACCACATAGCGCTATGGCGCTGGATAAAACAATGTCATTGTGTTGAAATTAACTATGCTGAAGTGCCATTTTTTGACATCGTAGCAACATTCTCTCTATTTGCGAGCACTGTTCTGCCATCTCAAGCAACACCATCACATTGAACATTCAGTTTGGCAGCACCAGGTTCTTGGGAAAATGAATGCTGTTACATTCAATTCAAACATCTCAGTGATGGAAACCCCACACAGGCATCACAATGGTCAAATTTATAGAGCACCGCAGTGTAGCAATTACAACTTCTTAGAGCCATAATCAGCATAGCGAAAGTATACGTTTGTTCAATTTTTAATTATTCCACATCATCATGTGTTACCTCAGAGTAAACCTATCAGTGTCAAGGCGCTAGTTCTACTTTAAATGCGGTGACACAATATTATCAAGCGCCGCAACGCTTGAGGTTATTTCTGTGTTTTCCTATAAATTGATGTTCATTTTCTTTTGTAAAAGAGTTCAGTCACTTGTACAAAATTTAGTACATCTTTAGTGTACTTCTCCAGAACCCTCTTAAAGTAAAATTTAAGAGAGGCTAGGGAAGTACAAGACATATTCTATGGGAGAGTTTAACCTATGTTTGTATAAGCAACTCTATAAGTGGAGGAAGGAGTGTAGAGAAGATACTTTGATCCTTCTTGATGATGAAATTTTACTAATTTTCTTGTACGAATATAATAAAAATGAGTTTGCTTATTATTTCTTCTATATCTAGCTATATCTTTTATTTTGGATTGATGATGTAAAGAGCATATTAAGTACTAATATAGACTCTTATACTCAAAATATTTATGAATGTTTTTACTATATCATGTTCTCCATTTAATATATATAATGACCATGTGTGTAATTAAAATTTAGTGTGATGTATAGCCTCGACGGAGGAATGCAAAAATAATCAAGAGTATTGAGATAGAATGTTGACATGCCTAGACATAGGATGTTTGAATATTCTATATTCTAATGAGATATTAAAATTGTAGTGCATATATCTTTTTTCACTGATATCTTTTTTCACCTCTATAAGTTTGATAAAGATTTAGGGATGCATATGTTCTAATCCATAGCAAAAATTAAGAGTTATTAATAGAAAAAATTGATATTTACATGAATCAATCCAAAATATTTTTAAAAAATTGTATCAACTATTTTACTTATTTTTATTCAGTGGTAGGAACTCAAAAATAATATTTTTATTTCAGTAGGATAACTTATGCAATAATAATAAATAATAATAATTTTATTGCAAGTAAGCATAACTCTTCCTCGTGGGTTCGACACTCTACTTCATCACTTTATTATTTGATTCAACATGTATACTTACATATATTTAAATGGGCTTTAATTATTGGCATATAAAAAAAACCTAATCACATTTAAATCTTTCATGTTACATCTAGATAAGCTTAGATAGAATCAATCTCGATACTCTACACCAACCCCACGACATCACATTTTTGGCACAATTACTGGGGAAGTATTTTGCATATTATAATTTTAACTATATTATTAAAAGAAGTGTATATTTAGACACTTGTATTTTGTATCCTATTTTTCTCATTTTTTATGTTTTATTATTTATTCATTGTTGTATGCTTTGTAGATCTAAAAAGAAGTCTTTGTTATTTGATTTTGAGATAGAAATGAACCTTTTGAAATTTTTAAAAATAAAAAAATAGAGATGTGTGACCCAATGCTAGATCATTCTAGTCCTCTTAGGGAGTATGCTAAGCCTATAGTAGATGAAATCCATTAGAGTATTAGTAGAACTACTGTACAGGTTAATAATTCTGAATTAAAACATCCCATTCAGATGGTTCAAAATTTCCAATTTGGGGGGACTCCTATTGAAGATCTTAATTTATAGTTAGCTTGTTTCTTAAAAATTTATACAATATTTATGTATAATGGTGTTAGTGATGATGCTATTAAGCTTAGATTGTTTCCATTTTTCATAAGAGATGAGGCTAAAATGTGGTTGAATTCTTTACCCCCGGGCTTTATAACCACTTGGTATGTGTTAGTTCACAAATTTCTAACTAAGTACTTCCCACCTTAAAAAACTGCCAAACTTAGAAATGATATCATATCTTTTGTCCAGTTTGAAGGAGAATCAATTTATGAAAGTTGAGAGAAATAAAAAAAATGCTTAGAAAATGACCTCACCATGCCATACCTGATTGGTTGGGTATTTAGACCTTTTATAATAGATTAGTATAAACTTTAAGCTCAATCATAGATGCTGTAGTTGGATTATCTTTAATGTCTAAGCAATTTGATGAAGGATATGAGTTATTAAAGGAAATGACTACTAATAATTTTTAGTGGTCTCCTGAAAAGATAAATCCTAAGAGAATAGTCAAAGTCTATAAATCGTATGCTTGCCAAATATGACTGTGCAAGTTATAACAATTTCAAAGAAATTAGACACTTAGAAAGTTAGGGCCATACCAAATAGCTATGATAATTCTATCAAAGACGTGGGCAAATTTAATTTGATTATTGTACCACTAATTTACTCTTTAGTTTTTTTTAACAAATATGCATAATAAGTTTTAATTATCTCGAAAGATAAACTAACACCATATCATCAACTTGAAGAAAGAATTCAAATTTGGTGTAGGTAATGCAAAAATTACCTTGAAGGATAAAATTTAGATTCACCTATTATTTCAAATATGAAATTAACCCATAATATGCTTTAGTTGTCATTCAAAAGATTTTTGCTCATATCGTAGTGAACTAAGATAGGGTATTTTTTATACTAGGATCTTGAGTTCCTATAGAGGTAAGCCCCTACAATCAATTTCATCTATGAAAAGAAAATTTTTAATTAAAGTGGAGATGAAGGTCATTCTAGATTTAAAATATAAGTGAGTTGTCTTATATATTTTGAAAAATATCATTCACTCCTAGAATATATTTAAATTCTATAAAACATCTTGCATTTTTTATTCTTATTCTAAAAAGGAATTTTGGGTTTATGGGCTTATACTTGCTTGAAATGCACTACCACATAATAACCTAATACACAAGCAATCATCCTAGATGCAGTGCATGAGAAGATCAGCTCTATCCTATGAGATCAAAGGATTAGATCAAACTCTAAACCAATGATTCAGGATATTTTAACTTTTAGTTGAAATGATGCTAATGAGATGACTCGCTAAAAATTCTAAATTTTATTTTATTTAATTTACCTAACTAAATTTTCTAACTAGAAATTTCTACAGCATAACGACCCTATACCAATAGGAAATGTATAACAACCTTCAAGTGCAATGAGGACCCCTCTACCTTGCCCACGGTGGGCATAAATTCCTAGCTCCTAGCGTACGTACAAAAAAAATAAAAAGATGTATGCATGTATGTATGAATAGGTAAAGGCGCTAGTGTTTAATGTACCTAGTATTATATCATCCTAGAACTGGTATACATATTCCAACAAAGATTGAAACATGCACATGGAGAAAAATATAGGTTCGCTAATATAAGCTACCGCCCTTATAAATGCAATGCATGAAATAATGAAAATAAAAGATATTGCTTATAGAAAATAAATTTTATTCATTTATTGATTTCAATGCTTATAACTGACTTAGACTCAATAGGAAAGATGGTTGGCCAGACTCCACTACAATAAGCATGGGTTTCTAAGCCTACCATATGTATAGAAACAAATACATATTCTAAAGGTCTTTGAGCTCTAAGTCTTCTATGGAATTCCAAAAGAGATTATCCTCTAAATGAGAGTATATCATCTCTTGGAGCCCCACTGACATGTATAAGCATGTGTATTTAACTTTTTTACAACTCATGATGATGTACAACTCGATCTATATACAAACCACATTTATAATGACTTATACATGTATATAACATCTCCTAGGTACATTCTACTTTTATACTTGTAGGGAATATAAAAGACTATATAAAGATAAATAAATATTTTAAAAAATAAAATGTCTAGAGCAATTGTATAAGATTCTAATGGAGCCCCTATAGAGGCTAAGTACACCAACAAATAATAAAATGTATGACATTCTAGATTATATAATATAAATAAATAAATACAAGATACTTTCCAAACAAAGCACCTGATAAGCAATTTACTCCACCAGCCTAACCTAGGATAGAGTTGATTGTTCTAGCAACCTATTTAGGCGTATGAAGGAGGTTGTGTGGCTTTGGTATGTCCTATAAGAGCTTAATGTTTGGATAGGGTTTTTCTCATTATCTTAAAAGATGGGGAAGGGATTGTTCTCATTATTTGAATATTTGATTGCTCTAGAAAAATCTTTAAATATATACATGCGAACCTCGCTCTTATGAATTTATGGGGTTCCCTTTAATTTTTATGGAGGTATATTGAGTTTAATATTTAACTAGATTTCCCCTGAGAGTAGTGTCAGGGGTTTTTTAGATATGGGTTCTACTTCCTATGAGCACAAGCCCTCATAGTTAATTACCCCTCCTAAAGCATTAGAAGAGCACTCTTAATTAAGGATGAAATATACCTAGTTTCATACAAGGGGTGTGAGAATGTGCAACCGAGTTTTAAACTTCGTTATGGGGGTGAAGGTACACACGATCAAGATGTCATGGTTCAGTCATCTCGGACATACCGTGGGTTCAGTCTACTAACATTAATAACCATTGACTGTAGTGTCCAAGAAATCTGATGAGCAGTCATGGGTTGTATTCTCTCAGGGATCCCGAGTAGATTGAAGTGGATATATGTGAATTTTAGTTTATTTTAATTTAAGTTAGGGCTTATGGCATCTTTAGAACTTGCCCATTAATTTATTTAGTTTGGGGCTTATGGCTCCATTTAGGAGTTGCCTGTGTGATTTGATTTCGATAGGGACTTATGACTTCCTTAGAAGTTATCCTGATAGTGAGATTTAAGGCATCTTTTAGAGGTAACCCGATGAATTTTGGTTGGGTAAATCTTATGGCTTCCTCAAAAGTTGCATAATGGAAAGTCTTATGACCTAGCGCTATAAGCTAAGTGGCCCGAAGGGTGAGTCTTACAACCTAGCGCTTATAGACTAGGATGCCCTAAGGGGTTTAATTATTTGGATATAGGGTCATTCATTTAGAATTTTCCTAATGTGCAGGTCTTATTGCTTCACTTAGAAGTAGCCTAGATGGCAGATCATACAACTTAGTTTTATATATTAAGATGCCCATAGGGATTTGAGTTTTGGATTTTAGGACATTCACTTAGAAGTTCCCAAACAAGTGGGTCTTACTGCTTCAGTTAGAAGTATCCCAAATGATGGGTCTTACAACTTAGTTCTATAGGCTAAAATGCCCAGGTGGTTTTAAGTTTTTGATCAAGGGTCATTCATTTAGAAGTTCCCTAACACACGGGTCTTACTACTTCACTTAGAACTAGCCCAAGTGGCGGGTCTTATAACTTAGTTCTATAGGTTAAGATGCCCATGGGATTTGTGTTTTGGATTTAGGGACATTCATTTAGAAGTTTCCTAACACACAGGTCTTACTGCTTCACTTAGAAGTAGCCCAAATGGCAGGTCTTACAACTTAGTCCTATAGGTTAAGATGCCCATAGGTTTGGGTTGGATTGTTTGAACTTTATGATCATTGCAATTTATTTAGTAATTTTCTTAAAATATGGGTCTTATAACTTTACTTAGAAGTTGTCCGATAGTGGGCCTTACAACTTAATCCTATAGATTAGAAGGTTGGTTGGAAGATTCAATGGCTTCCTTAGAAGTTGCTTGGTTATTTGTTGGAGCGTTAGGATTATTATACTTTATTTTAAAAGTATCTCTAACTTATGGGACTTACGACTTCACTTAGAAGTGGCTCATTAGCGGGTCTTACAACCTAAACCTATAGGTTAGGATGCCCGAGTGAGGGGTCTAGGGTTGTATTATCACCTAAACATTTTATTAAGAGGTCAGAATTATGACTTCTATTAGAAGTGGCCAGGGTTTTAATTGGGGTTGGGCTTAGGTCATTTTTTATCTAAAACTTTTCCCTAAGGTCGGGCTTACATATTTCTTTTAAAAGTTGCTGGGTAGTGGATCATACAACCAAGTTCTTATAATTGACACTGACAATAAATTTTGATTATGTATTTGTATAGACAGTAATTACTTGTACAATATTTAGAGATTTGTTATGTACTTGTTTGAGTTGTTTTGAGTTTGTGATTTTGATACTTCAGAATTTTGACACTAGCGTTAGAGTTGTAGTTGTTTTGTGCTCGTAATATTTTTTCCTACTACAGTAGTCCACTACTCTACTCATTTTCTAGCATTGTTGCTTTACTAGGTTTTTTTAGTATTGTTGCTCTACTAGTTTTTCAAGTACCTAGCTTTTCTTAGCTTTTCAGTACTTTATTTTCCTAGTAACTAGATTTACTATTATCCAGCATTTTTTATTTAATGATTTTTTTATTTATGATATACTAACATTTATTTATTTTGTTTGTAGGTATGTGGTACTTGCAGCAGTTCAGAGGGCTCAAAGATAATTGTAGGAGCTTGTAGCCACAAGGAATACAGTTATAGTGGTTGGAGCCCATTACGGGTTTTAGTAGGAGTTGGAGTGTTGTTTGTTCGGAGAGTTTTAGGGTTTGTGAAGGATTGTATTGAGAGTTGAGTTTACTTGTATATGTCAATTAATGCAAACAATATTTCTTTTCCTGTATTTTTCTTTAAAATTAATTTAATTCATCAACTAACCAAAAATCAAATTTTCTAGTTAATTGTATTGATCTCAATTTTAAAACTTTCGGATTTTAAAAACTCTCAGACTTAAAGTTTTCATTTAAAATGCTCTCATATTTAAAACTCTATGATTTTTTATATTTAAAACTCTATGATTTAAAATGCTCTTATATTTTAAGACTCTTGGATTTAAAAAGCTATTCAATTTGTTTCAAATTAAATCTACATTGAGTGATTAAAAATCAACTCTAAGTTGATGGAGATGGAGGAGATGGAATGATTTATTGCAAGTCTTTCTATTTCACTAGCTACAGAAAGAGGGGTGATGTTTTAATAGTTAGAGATTTCTAACATTTCAAGAGGAATAGCATTTAAAATGCCAATACAATTCAAAGTATTTCATTCAATGTTACTTGTGTTAGAATTTCTTAAAGAGATATCACATTTAGAGACATTCAAAACACTCTCATTTAAAGATATTTGAGGCTTATCAAAATAGTCTTTGGAATAAAATGATAACATCCAAGCAATTCTCATTCATGCGGGATGACATTTGAGAGAATAATGAGAAGTAAGATAAAAGTAATGGAAGAATATGTTCACCCCCTTATTCTTAAAAAAAATAGTAATAGGTTCTTAGTAACGATTCAAATAAGCTTAATCCTATTGATGATTGTAAAAGTATTTAAAAGAAAGAAATATTTAGATTTAGAGGGCCTAGAGGAGAATGAGTGTTTGTAAATTCTCCGCTCCCATGCATTTAATGATATAGGAGACTTTAAAGATCTTAGTTAATCAATTATTTTGTATATCTTAATAAATTAATTTTTATTAAGTATTAACTAACTAAATTAGATAATTAAAATTTAAAAGTTAATTTTAACATTTTAGTTGAATCAAATTCACTACAGGAAAAACGCTGAAATCCGGTGGTTTTTTCCGGCGGTTACGCTAGATTAACCGGCGGTTTTATGTATTACCGGCGGCTTTACGGCGGTTTTCCCGCCGCCGGAAAAAAAAGGCGTAGGAAACTTCTACCGGCGGTTTTTTACCGGAACTTTATGTTGGCGGCGGTTTTGCGGCGGTGTATACCACTGGTGAAAACTGGATTTGGAACCGGCAGTTTGCCGGCCGTTACGCCGCCGATTATATGATCGACGGCTGACCGGCGGTCAAATTATCGACGGTCTTCCGGCGGTTTAGGTGGGCGTCATTTGTTTCTTAAACCGCCGGCAAGTGCCGGTAGACCGCCGGTTCATTTACCGGCGATAGCCGGCGGTCGAGCCGTCGGTATTCCCGACGATCTAAACCGCCGGATGTCCACCGTAGCACCGCCTGTGGCCGTCTGTAACCGCCGGTAATAAACCGACGGTGTAATGCCATTACCGGCGGCTTCTCATTTGCCGTCCGGTATCGTCGTTTTCGGTGGCCAAACTGCCGGTTAGCCGCCGGAAACCTGTAGCACCTGCAAAAAAAAATTGACAGCATCCCCTTTATTTGAGGGAGGTTCACCCTAAAGTCTAAACCTACAGAAAAAGCAAGATATGTTGGGCAACACGCCGCTATATTCATCAAAACCATAAATTATAAATACAATCACAAGCTCATCATAAGATTACAATCACAAGTTCACAAGTAAGTTCATGATAATGTTACAATCACAAGTTCACAAGTAAGTTCATGATAAATGTTACAATCACAAGTTCAGAAGTTCACAAGTTCTAATTAATACAATCATCAAACATAAAAAATATCTAATCATCATCTGTATCCTCACTGTCTGCAGATGGCTGCTCCTGTTGGTCCTTTTTCCTCTGTTTTTCAGCTCTGTAGAATTGCAACTCTGCTTGCATTTCATTCTGAACCTTTCTCATTTCTTCAATCTCTCTAGATTGAACCCTTTTCATCTCTTCAATCTCTCTAGTAAGCGCTGCAACCCTCTCGTTTACAGATTCTTCAGCTCTACTTGGATCATGAAATGCAGAGGTGTATGAACTGCCCTCAATAGCAAAAGCCTGTGAACCCATGCCATATACCCTCCCCCTCTGTCTTCCACCAACAACTTCTGACCATGTCTGATACTCAGAAATGTGGGCCGATCCAAAAGATGATCCCTCGCCAGTGGACTGCCGACTTTCTCTAGCTCGTACAAAATCATCCTACGAGTTACAATTAGTTTTATTAAAATAAAATTTTATTCTAAAACTCCAAAAAATTTTACTCACATGAGCCTTCTTAGACTTCTCATCAACCCACTGATGGTCAGCTTGATGTTGATGAGTTCTTGTATGTAACTCCAATGGTGTTGGCTCCCGACCAAGGTGCTCTTTCTGAAAATTTGATGCTTAGTTATACTAACATAAATATATGTAATAAACCAATTCAAAACACTTACCAGTCGCCGCCTATGTTCCGTATGAGGTACAGATCCACCACTATGAAGAGATCTTCCTAAACCGCCGCAGTCAGAGGCTCTGTTTTGTTTATTTTGCTCTCTCATTTTTATGAACTCAGGGGTAGCCCAAGCACTACTCAAATCATCCCAAACGCCCTCTCCAATCCAATTAGGACGCTGCCCGGACTTTCTCATGTCCATGAACATGTCTCTGAGACTGGTCGCTCCTCTCCTCTCAAAATTTGATCTGATTCTCGTGCTATACTCAGGTAACCACCTAAATTCTTTATGTAAAAATTTAGGCAATATCAAAAAGATTAGTACAAATTAAATCATATATTTGAATCATACAAAAAAAAACATACCTGAAATTCTCCAAACCACATATCTCTAACTGGCTTTGGGATCTTCTTCCAGGATAAGTACGAAGCATCATATTTATTCTTTATTATATCCCGGATCATATGTATAGGCGGCCTTGAAGGATTGAAGCTGCAAGTGACTTTTTTTTTCAATAACATGTAATATATCAAAATAAAAACAACTTAATAACTTAAATTGAACTTACTTATCGCCATCAGGCTCGATGTATTGACGCTTATCTGTTGCTGCTGCATGATCGCTAGCGCCAACCTCTGGTGGTCTTGATGGTCCACCCTGTTCATGCTGCACCGGATAGGGGTAGTAATATGGGTAAGGGTAAGGAGGGTGGGGACCAGTGGATGGACCAGCTGCCTGTGATGATGGTGGGGCGTAATATGGATAGAATGGAGAAGCATGTGTCTGATCTGGAGAGGGAAAGCGAGGACTCGTCGAGCTGGGAGGAGGGAAGTGGCCAGGGAAGTATGGAGGTACAACAGGAGGTGGATCTAAATGTCCCTGACCCTGCTCTGGTGAATGCTGCTGGCTCCTGGCAGGTGGTGGCAGTGGTGGTGTAGGTAGATCTGGTAGAACTGAAGGCCCCTCACCTACCTCAGCCTGTGTGGGTCTGCTAGCAGTAATCTTCTTCCGGCGGAACTTTGAGGTAAAAGATTTACGAGGAGGATCGTCGCCTGAAGCCATCTGCAATATTAAAAAAAATTACTAAAGCAGTTAATAAAGCAGTTAATGAAGCAGGTAATGAATTACGAGAAGCCGTTAATAAAGCAATTAATGAATTACAAAAAGTAGTTAATAAAATACAAGCTGGCAAATAACAATTTCATTTCTTAGAATTCAAAATATTACAAAATATTAAAATTCTACAATTCTAAATTACAAAAACTAATCAGAATCATCAAAACTATTTTCATCACTCTCAAGGGTATCTTCACTTTCATCTTCATTCTCTTCTTCGCCTGAACTAGTTGAACTATTCACATCTTCTAACTCCATTTCAATAGTAGAGGTTGTAGTTGTCATCTCCTCAATTTCAACAGGCATACAACTTGACATCTCATCCTCTTGATGTGCAGTTGCTACAATATATTGTTGATCAATTATTCCCCGTGCTTTTATTTTTATGACAGCTAGCCAATCTTGTTTGTCTCTACGACCACTGGGATATTTGCTGAAATAAACTTGAATAGCTTGACTTGCTAACATAAATGGATCAAACTTTTCGTATCTTCTATTATGTTTAACATCTACTAAACCATACGCAGGATGAACCCTTTTGACCTCATTATTCGAGGTCAATTTCCCTAGAATCAACTCTAGCAACTAGGTTTTTGTAGCCTAGTGTAGACGCCCATAGGATTTCCCTTAGGTGGATGCCCACTAACGTAGCATCGACTCAACCTCCTGATTCGACCTAAATCATCACTAATTCAATTAAAATTGACTCGACACAAATTTTATTTAACAAATGATAGCATCAATTAAATCCAAATTAATCCCGTTTCAAACCTATTAAATCAAATTAACCTTAATTCATAAATTGATTATATCAAATCCTTTAAAAAAAATCAGTAAAATAAAATAAAAATTTATATTCATTAAACTTGATATTATGTGAATTGAATTAAATCAATTATAACCACTATTAGAATAATCAATTCAGATTGTTTAAATCCATCAATAGATCATAGCTATCAATTTGAGTTAAAATGAGAAATGTAAGTATATAGTTAAAGCAAACCGCCCCCTTCTCCCTCAAATTCGTGAAATGCTCCCTCTCCCATTCATACATTCTCTGGATTTGCAAGTTTCGAACTCCTTCTCACGAGAAACCCCAGGCAAAACCGCTCCCCTCCAGCCCACGAACTGCTCCCTCACGCCTGCAGTTCAAAATCGCCAGCCCTCACTTTCTCTATTCGCATACACACAGCCGAACTACCCACTTGCCTCCCCCTCTCATTCGCGAACCCACTCCCCATCTTCCTATAGTTCGCAAGAGGCAACCGCCTCCCATCTCCTGAGCAGTTCACGAAATCCATCAGCCCTCTCATTTTCAAAAACCATCTCACAGAGCTTGAACTCTCTCCCCTTGTTATATACCCACACGAAGCAAGTCCCTCTTCCTCTCCTTCAAATCGCATAGAACCTAACTGCTTCCCTCTCTCGATAGTTTACAAAAACTGCTCTCACTCGCATAGACAGACCAAACTCCCCTCTCCTCTCTACAGTTTGCGAACAGCCCCCATCTCTCTGACTGTTGGGAAGAAAGCCGCAAGACCCAGACCTAAGGGCTAAGGAATCCAAACGAATTCTTCTGCCGCGATTTGTTCAATCAGAGGTAACAAAAAGTGTTAAACCTCTTTCTGTGCTTTCTTGCGTGAAGATAAGGCTGAATTTTTCTTTGCATCCATTTCTCATTGAGTTCAAACCAAGTAAAAAAAAAAACTCCAGCCATTTCTCCTCTTTTCATTGTCTGTTACATATTTGAAGTTCGTCTCAAGTTTAATAAATGATAGTACAAATTATAACTACACTAGAAAGCCTCTATGCATACTCATGTTTTGATATCGCATGCAGATTCAATTCTATATATTTCAATACATATAAATGAGTAGCTATGTGGGTTTTAAGTTTTATATCTATTTGTGGTATTTGTCTTGTCACATTTCATTTTTAAGAAAGTATAGTTGAAATCGGCAAAAGAAGATTAATAGAAATGTCTTTAAGAGTGGAAGAGAAAGTGGCTATTTCTTTTCTTCCAATATGGGTTCTGATACTTTATTACACTAGCATGATGTTAGTTATGAGTATTTAGTAAATAAGTATATGCGATTGATAAATTCTGATTGGAAAGTTAACATATATGCTTGGTAGAGTAAAGAATGTAAGAGTTTATGGATAAGTTGGAAGCTTACAGTTGCAAGTTGGATTCAATTTGAAGTCTAGTAATTCTTTCTTTACACTTACATCAAGAATAGTTTCTTGTTTTGATTCGGTGAAGAGGAAAATGTTTATAAGTTGAATGGTAAAGTGGAATATGTGTATTTATTTTAAAGTGAACCAAATGATTTTGGAAAGTGATTTGTGTTTGATTTAAAAGTGAAATGTGTAAGTGTGAAAATGTGTCTTGAAAAGTAAAATTTAAGATGTGTGAAAGGTGAAAGTATATATTGGAAAGGTTTTGTGTAAGGAAAATGAAAACTAAAGTGTTTGGTTTTGGAGGAAAAAGTGACTTGCGTGTGTGTGTTTTGAAAAGTGTCTTTGTATATAAATTAAGAAGTAACTTTGTGTGTTTTGAAAGGAGTGTTGTGGAGTTTGTAAATATATGGAAAAGAGTGTATGTTGAATAGTGAAATGCATAATTTTTTTAAAAGTAAAGTATATGATTTGAAAAGTATAAGAGTGATTTTGGATAGTAAGATATAAGAATTTTGGGAAAAATGAAATGTGTTGGGAACTAATATTTTTGTAGTGAAGAGTGTAGGGTGTGAATTTTGGAAATGTGTGTGTTTTGAAAGGTTAAAGGTGTATGTAAAAAGTAAAGTATAATTGTGTGATTTTGAAAAGTAAACTTGTGTGCATTGAAAGGTGGAATTTATGTGAATTTTGGAAGAGTGAAATTATATGTTTGGAGAATTAGAAGTTTTAAAGAAAACTACCTTTTTCTCTACCTCTTTCTCTCTTCTTCTTTTTTCCATTTCTTGTGCCTCAAAGTAAATGTTGCAGAATATAAAGCATGCTTTAAAAATGAAAAGTTCAAAAGACATTCAACCAAGCCAGTACTCAATCCCGAAGAAAGGTACGTCTTCTATTTTCAGTGAATTTCAATTATTTTATTATTATTTATTAAAAGTGTTTCTAATCCCTATTTTCTTTGTTTTCCTTTCTTTATTGGCATGAACTACGAGGAACGGTACCGGTCGAGGAAATAAAAGGACAAGGAGCTAATGACGTCAGTCGCCTCTATCCAACCGGGTAGAGGTGCTACGGGTGAAACCACCAGGTTGTAGCCCCCGGTGACTGTGAGTATTCTAAACTTAGAAAACCTTTAGGGGCCCCTTGATGTGGTATGCGTGAACCCTTCCTTTAGGTCCATGTAGTAACTTTAATTTTATTAGAATTACTTTTGTTTTATTTTAGATCCCAAAACCCCTTTATACGCACGTAAAGTCCTAAGGGTTAGTAATAACAAATTTTTTTATCCCATACAACAGTAGTGACACTTAAGGACAAAAATTAAGGACCGGGTCTTAGAAAACTTAGACTTATGATGCATGTACACTTTAGGGTAGAGACATATAACATAGAAAACCTAGTGACATTCACTTATTATTTTTATTATTATTATTTTATCTTATTTTATTTTATTTTTATTTATTTATTTAACAAATTAAATTTAATTAACTAAAAATTTTCTTTTAAATAATAATTGATTTAAGATATATCAAAACCACACTTTCTAATACACACACTTAGAATTGTTTGTTAGGACAACCGACTCTAGCTTTAGGTTAGGCCGGTGTTTATTTCCTTACTGCACTGTGACGGGCTTTTTCTCGGTTTTCACTGCATGTTGGTTGTAAAATTGTTGGTGTGTTTGTTTATTTATTTTTACTGCACTCTGTGTTATGATTTGACTGACGATTAGATTACCCTTAGGTTAGGAACGATCTGGATTGTTAATATGATTTTCTGCAGGTGGCCACACTCATGCAGGGCAGATGAAAAGGGGGCTAATTAATCAATAATTTTATATAAATGCTAAAGGTACTTCAGCTGTTAAGCCCCCAAATGAAGAAGAGTGTGGCCAAGTGTGGCTAAGTGATTTAATTTAAATGCTTATATATAATTGCTTGGAATGATTTTTATTATAAACTGCTTAGGATAACCCTGCAGGTGGTCTAGATTTTCTTTTTCTTTCTGTGATGTAAATGTGAATGTAAATGTAATGTAATAAAAGTTAAAAATGTGAAAGTGATTTTTGAAAATGGGATATTACATCCAATTTGGAATTTAAAGAAAGGAGAATATACCTTAAAGGATTATTCTCTTTTATTTGGAAAGCCAAATTAGGATGATTCAATATCTAAATAGAAAAGAAAATATCCCTCATAGGGATGAGTTTCTTTTCATTTGGATATCCAGAACCCGACGGACCTGAGAAGTTCGTAGAAGAAGAAAAGACAGAACGAGAAGATTGAATAAAGAAGATGAAGAAATAAAGATTCAAAGAACAGTATATCCCATTTCAAAAATCAATTGCGTCATTCTTAGGATTAGAATCCGGGTTTATTGTCAGTGGTGCCCGGCCACTTTACTTTTATGTAAATTCTGGGTGTAATATGGACATTGGACATTGGACATTATATTTGGATTATTAAAATTGATTGTTTACATTGTTTGTGCAGTAGAATTTTTTAGGACTCTTGCATGCCGTATTTTGTTTTAGTCTGGATACGAATCGGAGTGCTTTTTTTTCATAAGGGTACGCTTAAAATTCTTTTACTTGTAATTAAAAATAAAAATTTTTAGGCTCACATAGTAACTCTAACGTTCTAAGAAGTAAGCTCGGGACCGCCGAGAGTCAGCATAAGCATATTAATATTTTCTCTTCCTTGTTAGGCACCTCCCCGCCTGCGGGTTCTGGCAGACCACTTGACCTATAAGGGTGCAGTTCTGTCAAGGGGAAGTTGTGCAATCTCTAGGGAAAAACCTATTTTCTAAGCCTAATTTTTAAACTGCTTCATTATCATTTTATGCATTCGAGTCAATTAGCATGCATTGCATTAGATACAAATTAAAAAAGAGTCTAAAATATTAATTGCATTTTTAGACATTTCTCACCCTAATAAGTTAAGGGGCCAATTAGGAACTGTCTTAGATGTCGGCCCCCAATTCCTTAAAACTTAAGCAACATCCCTACCCATCTTTCATAAGAGACTGGACACATGGTTTTAAAGCGCCTAGGTGGTTAGCTGGCTCCCAAATCCAGGCCGGGGTAAGTCCAGATTTGCACTTCATTAGTTAGGTTCGGGTCACTACTTTGTAGTACCCAAATTAGATTTAGGTTCTGAGGCAGATTCTTTTTAGATCTTAAGTCCTCGCCCTCCGGGAATATAATCCCAAATTTCTAATAAAATGTCAACTTGAACATAAAATTTTCTCTTAAAATATAAAGCCCAACATAGAGTAGGCTGAGGTTGTCTCTGAGCTTCTCAGAATCCGACACCTCCTACTTTTCTTCCTTTGACCCGCTAATAAATGTTCAACATTGAGCTTTCTCCTTGAAAAATTCCTATTTCTGTTTCCTTGTCTTTTACTTTGTACTCAAAAGGGTATGAAATCACTGCTTTAATCGAGAGTTTTCTTAGGAGTTTCTCTCCTATGATATAATTAATTATAGGAGCTTGCTCCTATAGGGATTTGAGAACCCCAGAATAAAATAAACCTTGTTTTATTCGTATAAAACAAGGGAAGAATCTTTGGGAATGTAGATTATTTTTAAAACCTTATTTCTAATTTTGAATTGACTTGTAGAATGTTATTATTATCTTTTCAGATAATATAATATTATACTTGTTATATTCAACTTTAGAAATAATGAATTTTATAAAACTCATTCTCGCTTTTGGATATCTTGAAGAATGTTATGTTCGTCTTTTAAGATGATATAATATTTTTCTTTTCATATCTAAATAAAAGAATGAATAAACTTTTTCAAAAACGTATTTCTATTTTTAAACATATTCTATAGGATTTCATGTTCATCTTTTGAGATGATATGTTATTCTTTGAACTATGTTTGATTATAGAAATATCAATTTTCAAAACCCTATTTTGATATTGAATCCATTATAGAATATTGTGTCGGCCTCTCGAGACCGTACTTTATTCTCAATGCAGTATTCGATTACAAAATAGGAGAAATCAAAATCTGCGTTGTGATACACAATTTTTCCCACCAAACCCTTGTGCCTCTATTCTGTACTGGATCATACCATTGACAGTTAAATAAGCATACAAAGTTCTCATCTTCGCCTGAGTATTCCAAGTCAAGGAACTCATTCAGAATACCATAATAATCACACTCATCTTCTTCATGAGTGTTCCCTCTAACACATACTCCATAATTTTCAGTTTTTCTTCCTTCACTCCACGATTTGGTATGAAATCTGAACCCATTCACTATATATATTGGCCAAGTTTTTACTTTATTGGACCCCATGCTAATGCTTGCAAACCTTTATCGAAACATTTATTATCAGGGTTTTGTACCTAAAAATATTTTCAAATTTTAGTATTTTTGATAATAAATAAGATTTAAATTTATAAAAAAAATGTACTCACATATGATCTGAACCAAGTTGGAAATTCATTTGCAACAGTTTGCTCAATATCCCTTGAATCTGTCAAAGGAAAATTGCTTATGAAATACCTGGTGACAAATAATACTTTAGTATTTTAAATAAACATTACTAATTAATTATTAATATTATGTTAGAACTTACTCTAAGATTGGCTCAACTTCTTCATAGTTCAGTAATACATACAAATTCGCTGTATTTATTTCTAAATCGTTGAGATATCTTTCAACACATTTA
The DNA here is from genome assembly GCA_019514585.1 of Dendrobium officinale. NCBI lineage: Eukaryota > Viridiplantae > Streptophyta > Magnoliopsida > Asparagales > Orchidaceae > Dendrobium > Dendrobium officinale. Next base: position 17,225,367 of record CM033700.1, read on the forward strand.
CCACTAGGCTTTCCTTGCCTTCTAAATACTGATAGTGTAGCATATGATTGTTCTTCTACATCGAAGTCCATGTTACGACCAATTTTTGTTCTTGTACTCCTTACATGTGGCTCAAAATAGTAGGAGAAAAAAGTGAGTTGTTTCTTGAGACAAATATGCTTCACATATCGATCCTTCTGGTCGTGCTTTATTCTTAACATATTTCTTCAACTTGTTCAAATATCTATTAATCAATTACAATCATCGTGCAGTTAATAAAAATATTTTATCTCAACTGATTCAAAAATATTGAAGAATTAATAAAAATATTAACACATTTACCTTTCGAAAGGATACATCCAACGATATCGTACAGGTCCACCAACTCTAGCTTCGTAAGGTAGATGGACTGGAAGATATTCCATAGAATCAAAAAAACCTAGGGGAAATATCTTCTCTAACTTGCATATGATGATTGGTATGTTATCCTCGTACCTCCGTAAAGCATTTTCACTTAGTTTAGATGAACATAAATCTTTGAAGAAAATGCTAAGCTCAATCAACTGATTTGATATGTAATCGGGTAACATACAGACTATGATCGGAAGAACCTCCATAATATTGTGACAATCATGACTTTTGAGTCCAAAGAACCTTGTAGATTTCAAGTCAACACATCGGCTTATATTTGATCCATAGACATCAGGCATCTTTAAACCTTTAAACCATTGACATATCATTCTTTTTTGCTCTAACGTGAAAGAGTAAGGAGCTTTTGGTTTCATTAGTTTACCGTCAGTTGTTATTACTAACTCCAGATGTTTTCGCCGACAAAACTCTTTAATGTCCATCCTTGCTTTGACATTATCTTTACTCTTGCCTTTAACATCCATAATTGTATTAAAAATATTATCCAGAAAGTTCTTCTCAATGTGCATAACATCCAAGTTATGTCTTATCAAATTAGTTCTCCAATAAAGTAATGTCCAGAAAATACTTTTTTTAATCCAATTATGTTGAACACCATAACCCGAAAATTTAGACTCTGATAGTATTGGATAATCAATAATTGTTGGAATGTCGGAAAGTCTTTGTAGTATATTATCACCACTTAATCTGGGTGGAGGAGGTGATCGCTCAATTCTGTTTTTAACAAATGCTTCCTTATTTCTTCGGAACTGGTGATTAGCATTTAGAAACATACGATGACAATCAAATCAAGTATTTTTCCCTCCATGTTTTAATGTGAAAGCTTTATTATTCTCCATGCAATAAGGACATGCTAATTTTCATGTTGTGCTCCAATCAGACAACATACCATAAGTTGGAAAATCACCGATAGTCCACAGCAAAGCAGCTCGAAGGAGAAAATTTTGTTTTGTTGATATGTTATATGTGAGCACTCATTCTTCCCATAATACTTTGAGGTCATCAATTAATGGTTGCAAAAAGATATCAATCTTTGCTTTCGGATTATGTGGTCCAGGTATAATCAGAGTTAAGAATATGAACGGAGTAGTCATACACATCTCTGGTGGAAGGTTGTATGGCGTTAATATAACTGGCCAACAAGAGTACGGTGTAGCTGTTTGACTATAGGGAGTAAAACCATCAGTACATAATCCCAATCTTATGTTGCGGGGTTCACCAGCAAATGAAGGATGCACTCGATCAAAATATTTTCACGCTTCAGCATCTGATGGATGAGAAAGGACATCACTTTTTGCTATTTTCTCCTTATGCCATCTCATATGGCCTACTGAACTCATTGATGCATAGAGCCGCTGAAGTCTTGGAATGATTGGTAAATAAAATAAATGGGAATATGGCACATCTTTCTTTGGACGACGTTGTTTTCCCAATTTTTGCTTAAACCGAGGAGCATTACAGGTGCGATAAATAACTTCTGTTGTATCATCCTTATAGTATAACATACATCCATTGATACAACAATCAATCTTTGTAGCAGTGAGACCCAGCTTGGATACTAATTTCTTTGTTCGATACAAGTCTGAGGGAATTAAATTGCCAGCTAGATTAGTTTCCTTAATAAGATTAATAACGTCATTAAAACACTCACGGGGAATATTATACTCAGTTTTAATACTTAGCATCCTCACTGCAATGGATAATTCTGAATGTGTACTGCAACCTTCCCAAATTGGCTTTTGAGCTAAATGTAATAACTCAAAGAATTTTTGTATCTCTGTATTTGGTGGCTCTTCCACATTAGACCTTAAATTATGACCTGCTACATCAAAAATAAGGTCTTCATAGGGTCTATTCATTTGATCTTCATCAAATGTTTCATAAGCTGTAGATGAACCGGCATGAGCATCTCTATGTGGCTCGTACTCGCCATGTGATGTCCAAATCCAATAGTTTGGAAGAAATCCCCTACGATATAAATCAAGCTTCACATCATCGGGCTTGAGGAATGCTAGATTTTTATGCTTCGAACATGGACATCTAAACATTTTATCAAACTGAAAGGAAGGCAGTTGAGATGCAACTTGAATGAAAGTTTCAACTCCCTCTATAAATTCAACTGTCAATCCTTTTCGACCCGGCAACAATCTGTTATACATCCAATATCTCTCTTCTTGGATAGTTATTTGGACGTTGAAGCAAATGTCACCCTACATAGTTATGAAAACATTTATTAGAATATAACAATCTGTATGCTTTTTGTAGATGCTATTCTTCTAGTTGATAAAACTAGAGAGGGGAGTTGAAGGTAAACTTGAATTATGGATGTCAATCTTAGAGTCTAAAGGTTCTCACTTAAGTGTATCTAAAACTAAATATATGGAGTGTAATTTTTGGCAACCAAGGCATTAATAAGAGTACACATCTTGGATCTATTGGATCTATTGTTCAGAGTGATGGTGAAATAGATGACGATATTATCAGCATAATTCAAATTGGATGGTTGAAATGGAGGAATGCATCGGGCTTGTTGTGTGATAGAAAATTTCCCCTCAAACTTAAGGGAAAATTCTATAAGATGGTGAGACATGCAATACTTTATGGTGCCGAATGTTGTCCATTAAATGACAATCATAATACAAAGTTAAGTGTTGCAGAAATGTTTAGGTGGATGAGTGGATGAGGATGTTTTGGTGGAAGAGTGGAATTACTTTTCTAGTCGCTCTGACTTTTTCTCTATCTATCTCTCTTGTTCTCGATCTCTCTCCCTCCCTCTCTTTTATCTCTCTATATTCAATAAACAACAATTTAATGTATAATCAACATATAAAACATATGATATGCATAAAACAATATTGATAGCAATCAAAATATAACATTATTTACAAACAAATCAAATCTATAAACCTTAGCATCTATAGTACTTAACATCCAATATGGCTTAATTATAGTTAGGTTACTTGTTAGTACTAAATGACAAAGGACTGGCTATAAAGCCTGTTTGTTAAGTGAGCTATATGATAGTCAGATTTCGTTTTCACTTGACCAACTTGTGGTCTTTGGACCAACGTAGTTTACCCAATTCTTTCTAGAAAATCTGACTGGTTGGCTAAGATAACTTGATTGTTTCCTAGTCAATTACAATTAAGGATTGATGATGACTTTGTGGTTTATTCACAGCGTTATATATCTGCCTGTTCAGTGCACTCTAAGAATTTTGGCTTAAGGGGATGAAATGGGGTGGTGGATGTCTGGTAGCCAGTCCAGCATTCGGGTGGTAAGCGAAAGCTTGTCTAACTTACACCTCTAAACAGAATGATGGATTTCGCATATATAGACAACAACTTCTTGTTCTTTCAACATATTGAGAATTTAGTTGTGTTATTTCTAGATTAGAATTGTTAGTTGTTTCTAGTTCATTAGTTAGATGATTCATCTCTTTCTATTATTCAGAAACTACAATTTATGAGTGATGTAGATACTTTTGGTACCTATCTATCATTATCTATAAGACTTAGAGTATATAGTCTTCTATTGTAGTTTAGACTGTTATATGTTTCTATATATATATATATATATATATATATATATATATATATATATATATATATATATATATATATATATATATAAGTAACACTCATTGTAGCACCACATATTCACCAAGTTAGTATCAAACCATATCAATGTGTAGGAAAGTAAATACATACACCACAAAATTGCCTCTAATCTAGGTTAGAGTTGTTTATCATAGCAAGCAAATCTAACACTAAATGGCTTATACTAAATGTCACAATCAACAATTTTGATCCACCCTAAAAAAAATTTAGATCTACCAAAATGATTACAACATTACTTCTTGCATTACTATCTAAATCATCCAAAATAACTCTAACACTTGCAAATATCTAGTGAGAATAAATAATCAAAGAAAAAACATAAAATATACCTTAAAACAGAAATCTAGGGTTGAAAAATTGAAGTCGGCGGTCGGTTTGGGGTCGGACTGGGTCAGCGAGGTCGGACGTCGGAGTGGTGGTCGGATCTGGGTCGGCGGTAGGAGAAGTTTCATTGGCGGCGGTCGGAGAAGCTTCGTCGGTCGCGGTCTAACGGGCAGAGGCGAGCGGAGGAGAGGGAAACGAGAGAGAAAGAACGAGGAAGAATGAAATGTGAGTTGCGGGCCTGGTCGTTTTAGGGCACTGACCGGCGATTTTCCGGCGGTCCAAACCATCGGTACAAAATTACTTATCAACGGCGGTCCAGGCCGCCGTTAAACCGCCGGTTAATATTGATATCCGGCAGTTTTCCGGTGGTTTTTGGACGGCCGTTAGTACCGGCGGCTTAACGTACAAAAAACACCGGTAGGCCGCAGTTAAAAACCGGCGGCCCATAAACCACCGGTTAGAACCGCCGGTAATAGCCATTTTTCCTGTAGTGATTAAATTTCCCTCTAAATTTTAAGAAAATTTTAGTAGCCTTAAGGTTTTCGCTCCCCACCGAGAAAGAAATCAAGACGGCATTTGTCAAAATTTCTTCCTACTCGGACCTAAGATTAACGGCGTAGTGTCTTCAAATTAAAATCATCTGCCTAGATCTAAGATCGATGGTGCGGGTCTTCAAATTCAAATAATTCTGGCCGTATCCAATATACGATGGCGCGAAGTCTTTAAATTTTATTTTATCCCATCGAGATCTAAGATCAATGGCATGGGGGCTTCAAATTTAACAACCATCAGCCAAGATCTATGATCGATGGCGCGGGTCTTCGACACCTGCTTGCAAGTTTCTTTTTTTCTCTCTTTTTTTATTTTTTCTTCTTTCCTTTTTTTTATTTATCTTTTTTTAGATATATAATATTATATAAATAATAAAATAATATATTATGATATAGATATATCATAGTATATATTTTTATATATAATATTATATATTATAATATACATAAAAATAAAAAAAATTTGAATGGAGTCTGCTCGAGCACGATCAAGTTTGTCGTTGAAGGAGCATAGTCAAACAGAAACAAAGGAAGCTGAAGAAACAGCTTGTGTAATCTCTATACCTCCTGCAAAGCAAGGAAGCCAAATAGTAATAAAGGGGTCGAAGAAGTGACTCTTGCGATCCTACTTCAGATCAAAGTCGGATAACAAGGAGTGGAAGATGTGACCGTTCAATCCCTACACCTCATGCGAAGAAGGAAGTCGGACAACAACGGGGAGCCAAAGAAGCGACGGGTGCGGTCTCCGCACTTTCTACAAAGGAACGAAGTTGGACCGCAACAAGGATCTGAGGAAGCGACTCACGCAATCTCTCTGCTCTCGTGAAGCAATGAAGCCAAACATCAAACGAAGGAGCCAAAGAGCGACTCATGTGATATCTACGAAGCAACAAAGCCGAATAACAAATGAAAGAGCTAGATAGTAACTCGTCCAATATCTGTCTCCTACAAAGTGGCGAAGCCAAATAGCAACGAGGGATCCTAATAAGCGATCATGCAATCTCTTTGCCTCTTACAAAGCAACAAAATCGAACCTCAATGACAAAAAGAGAATTTGATCAGCAAACCTTAGACACTCCGATTCTTTTAAAGAAGTGGGCGGTTGCCTTATTTTAAACGAACAGTTGCTTTGCTTAGGCACACGGTGGGCCCGATGACAGGTAAACTACTTCAAAAAAGTTTTATTTCGTTTCATTTTTTTTTAGTCAACAAGATTCTCTACAAGTTTGTAGAAGACACCAATCTCGGATAGAGGATGAGTGAAGAGTTAGATGATTTGGGACAAACAGAGCTTCGATTCTTCATTAACCTCACCATTGGCAAGATCAAAATGCCCAGGAAACACTAGGAAAATATGAAGGAAGCTCTGGAAATGCAAAATAAAAAGCTAGAGTGAGTGTAGAGTGAATGTCATGTGTATGAGAGTTTTAGGTGTTTGGGATTCATCAAGTAGCTTTCCTGGATGATTGATAGCGGGCCAAGGCTATTAGGCAGTAGGAGAATGAGCTGGGCAGAAGGACAATCACCCTAGGTCATTTTTACGTAGGGAGACCACTAGGGTTATTTAGGGCTAACCAAGGTTTAAGCTAGGATAAGATTATGATTAGGAAGCTTCTAGAGTTAGTTTAAGCCGCTGGATGAGCTACCTTGGGAGAGAAATGGGTTGAATAAAATTGTTGACCATTCAAGCCTTGTTTGAGGTATTTATTAACTATTTGACCAGTGAACTGGTCAAACCTAATTGGTGTGGACTTGGGTAAGTGTATGGGTACTATTGGGATCAACTTCAAAGGGTTTCAAGGAGTGGGCTTGATGTTTGAGCAATTGAATAAAGGTATGGTGGAGTTTGACCAACCTTAAATAGTTAACCAAGTCAAATCAATAAATGATTAGCTCATAGTGAGTTTGGAGGTATTTAAACAATGCAAGGAAGAAGCCTTGTAGGTTTAGATGTCTTGAATGAAGAGTAAGCAGTGGTTTGACCCAGTTGGGTTTAATGAAGATCAAGGTTCATTTGGGAGCTTTATTGGTGGTAATTGAGGTGTATGATCAATTGAGTTAGCTTGAGCTAGCCCAACTAAGTCAAATGGACAAGTTAAGGATTGAGAGGTCCAATGATGAGTGATTTATCATAAGAGGCTCCTAGTGAAATGATTTGAGTGATGATCGAGGTCAAGGAGTCAGTGCACTATGCAAGGAAGTGCACTAAGCTACCTGATTGCAATACATGGCTGCAATTATCCAAGTGATTATAGTTTAGTGATTGTTGAATGTAGAAGTGATGATTGATTAATGTGACTAGATATCCAAGGATGGTTAAAGTTTGATTGAGTATAGATTCATTGATTGCTTGAAGATGACTAAATATATATAGCTTGAATGATTGTAAGATGATTGAGTATGAATAGAAGAGCTGTAAATTAAGTGTTTGTAGATTATGATTGGTCGCATATCAAAGTGATCATGAGTAGATGTGGATCAAGTGACCTCAGCTAAAAGTGAGGTCAACAAGTGGACCCCCAACAAGTGTGATGAACTTGAAGGATAATTTACATGTGTTGGTGTTGACCAAAGAGATCAAAAGAATTTAGAAGGTTGTGTAAGTGATCAGGACCTGGAAATGATCCAAAGTAGGGATATTGAAATTTAAGTTGGAATGAGGTGATAAATGTGGGCTCATAAAAAGATACTTTTCATTTGCTTGACCATATCAAAATGGTGAAGGAAAAGATCTTAAAGGATTTGATGTCATGTTTGACCATATCGAAACATCAAGACGCAAATATTTAGGGATCCGACATTCATTTGACAATATCAAAATGATGAATACAAAATATTTTAACGACGGGCCTGACATTCACTTGACCATATCAAAATGTTGAATGTGGAAGATAACTAAATATTCACTTGACAATATCAAAATGGTGAATATGAGAAATGGGAAAGAACCTACAATCACTTGACCATTTAAAAACAATGAAGAGGATGATTTAAAGATTTATCTAGTGTTCACTTAACCATATCAAATGGTAAACATGGAGGATTTAGATACTCACTTGACAATGTCGAAATGGTGTGTAGGCGAGATTCTATATTTATTTTACCATATCAAAATAATGAACAAAGAAATCTGAAAGAGTTTAATGTTTGATTGACCATATTGAAATGGTAGAACACAAAGATTTAAGGATCCAACATTCACTTGAGCATATCAAAATGGTGAATATGGAATATTTAAGGGCAACACTTCACCAAATAAAAATAGTAAATGTGGAAGATAACTCAATACTCACTTGAACATATAGAAATAGTGAGTAGAGATATTTTATGTTCATTTGATTATATTGAAATAATGAATAAAGAAATCTTAAAGGATTTAATATCTGTTGAACCATATTAAATTGGCATAATTCAAAGATTTAAGGGTCCAACTTTCACTTGACCATATCAAAATTGTGAATGTGGGATATATAAGGGATGAATCCCACACTAGACCAAATTGAAATAATAAATGTGGGGGGGTAAGTCAATACTCACATGACCATATTGAAACAGAGAGTAAAAAGCGATAATGAATCCTATAATCGCTTGACCTTATCGAAATAGTAAGAGAGAAGAATTTAAGGAAGAATCAAACATTTACTTAGTCATATCAAAATAGTGAATGTAGAGAATTTTTGTGGTAAGAATTGCAATCAAAAGTTGATAATTTTGAAGTTCATATAATTCAACAAAAGATGTTGGACACAATCTTGTCACTTGGATCAAATTTTATTTAGAGCAATATGATGTCGACAATTTAAACTTTAAAAATTATTTTATTAAAAAATTCTTTCTGATACATCAACTGTCATGATACTTCTTGAGATATTGTCCATTGATGAGTAACAAAGGACGATCCCCTTTGCATTCTTTCAGCTGATAAGAACCTCCATGGTAGATCTTTTCCACCACACATGGTCCTTCCCACATTGACTCAAACTTATCATCTATCTTTCGATGAGCTAAAATGGGTGTTCATAGAACTACTACCAAGTCACCAACTTGTAAAGTTCTCGGACAAACCAATTTTTCATTAGCCTAGATCATTTTAGTTTTGCAGATGCTTCTCTTCCAATCATTCAAACTCTTCTAATAAAAGTTTAACATTATGATATGTAGTTATCTTGTAATTTAGTACCACCATGAGTGAAGGTAGTTGTACTTCCAAAGGAATAACTACTTATGCACCAAAGAATAAAATGTACAATATAAATTACGTTAGAGTTCTAAATGTGATTCGATATACCCACAAAGCTTCAACCAACTTCTCATGCAATTGACGCTTATTGTCATATTTTTTTTATTTTCTTAATAAGAGTTGTATTGAAAGCCTCTATCAATTCATTTGCCTCAGGGTAATAGATGGTATAGTATCTCCAATCAATATTATGACATTTAGCAAAACTATTTATTTTAATGTTCCATAATGATAGAAAATTATTTGAGATAATTTTGTGAGGAACATTGAATTTGTATATGATATTTTCTTTGAAGAATTTTAGAACATGATGAGCTTTGACTTCTCACGAATGATCTTCTTCTGCCCATTTTGAGAAGTAATTTATAGCTGCTAATATAAAACTATGACCTCTAGAGGATGGAGGATCTATTAGTCCAATGATCGATATATGTACCCCGGCTTTAAAAGGTTACTAAGTAATGATTGGATATAGGATATTTGGCGGTTGATGTAAAACTACACCGTGCACCTAACATTGATGATGATGACATGTAACATTCATGCAATCATCTATCATCGATGGCCAGTAATATCCCATTGTTTTTTATCTTCATTTTTAGCTTAGATTGGTATGCACCACATAATCCAGCATGCACTTCTTTTATAATCTTTTGTTCTTCTGATTTATTTAAACACCACATAAAAGTTCGTTAGGGATATTAAGCCCTTATGAACTAGCCCAAGGCTAACCAAGAGGAGGGGGTGAATTGGTATTTATAAAATCTTTAAATCAAAATTACAATCACAAACCAAAATTACCACAATAAAAATCAAGGTGCAGAAATTAAATACGAAAATAATAAAGGAAAGAACACACCAGATTTATAGTGGCTCGGTCAAACCTTGACCTACGTCCACTCCTCTGAGGCACCCTCCGAGTATTGCACTAAACTTAGTGTATTTCCTTTAGCCCCCACAGCTAGGCGGAGAAGCCCTTACAAAATCACTTCCACCTTCCCCGGTGCAGCAAGTAGCCGGGCCCTTTGACACCAAACAGATCTTCTTCTTCCCAAAACTTCCCTCAAGACAAGCCTTGAATCCGATGGTACTAAGGTGCAAGCTCGCTGGAGCAACCGTGTGGAACCCCCTCCATAATCCCTTAAAACTCCCTCCAAGGATCTTCTCCCTCTCTCAAACTCCACCATTTCCTTTCTCTCTTTCAAGCTCTCTCTTCAAGTTTACTCCAGAAGAATGAAGCTTCAATGGCTGCCAAAGACGCTTACTATATGCCTTGTCCAAGCTTAAATAAAAGAGCTCAAAACGAGCTCATTAATTATAATTTGCTGACTTTATCGTCCTGGCCGATCAGTGTAATTTAAGCTCAATTAGTCAGGATGATTTGGGATGATCATAAGAAATTTATTCATATCGTCCAGGATGATAAAATATCATCCTAGCCGATCAGTACAAATTGTGGAATATCATCATGAACCTCGCCCTGAATAAGAGCTGTCTGATGTCCAATTGTCTAGTGGATCGTCTCGGCCGATACTGCAATCGTCCAAGCCGATGTGATCGTGTAATCAAATCATAATTATTTTCCTTAAATACTAGATTAATTTAGGCATAATTATGTTGGATCGGCCAGGCCGATCTAGGATGATGCCCTGAATGATGTCCAAAAATAACTAATACCTAAATAGATCTGACGGCTTATTCTTTTTATTTTGAGCATATCGTCCCAGCCGAAACAAAATCGTTCAGGATGATGTGCTTAATTACGGCTGCCTTAACAAGGATGTCCAATAGTGTTTTTATTTTTAGTATGATCATCATGGTCGATATGGGAATCATCCTGGACGATGTACTCAAAACAGAGAACTCTAAGTCAGATAGAAGGAAATCCCCCAAGTGTGTGTGTGTGTGCAAGGTTACTTAGCATCATGAACCACTTTGTTTATAATAGACTCAAGAAAAGGAAAAAATACAAACTGACTCAGACTTAGACTTTGTTTGGGACGGCTTTTTTATTGCTTCTTGAAACGGAGTTTTAGTACAAAAATTGTAATTATTGTGCTAAAACTCTGTTTTAAGAAGCAATGAAAAAGTTGTTCCAAACGAAGCCTTAATCTACTCAATCTTGAGCTGGCTTGAGTTGCACTCGATCTTGTGGACTTGAAAAGTTAGTATGCAAGACAATTGTAGAAAATCATTAATATTTGCTATCATCAAAATTTTAATCCATAAAATCAGATTTGCAATAATCTTTCCCTTTTTGATGAAGAAAAATATTACTGGTTGAATTTGCAAAAATGTAAACATTTCTTCTTAATCTCCCTCTTACTAAAATAAAACTTTGACAATAGGAGAAATAAAAAAAATTTATTATTTTTAATTTTTGAAAGAAAAAAAAGATACAAATAAAATAATATGTTCTCCCCCTTTGACATTATCAAAAAGAGAATGGGCATAAAAAAAGTCTTAAAAAAGTTATCTCTTAATTTTATTCAAAAACTTAGTAAGGAATGGATTGACAATACATAATCCAATAAATGTAAGAAATTCAAAAATTGTTAATCCAAGATCAAGTTCTTTTAAAGTCTCAAAAACTTTTTAATCCAATATCTAAATCAAAGAACAAATTTTAAAAAAAAAAGAAACGCTAATTTTTTCAAAAATTCCTTTCATAAAATATATCTAATAGAAGATCAATGCAAAAATTGGTGAATTAGATATCATGATTTTCAAGCTCAAGTACTGAAAATATCAAGGGTTTTCTTAAGTTTTAAGAAATACATAAAAAGTCAGCATACTTTTTGTGGGCTCATTTTATGCATCTTATTAGTTTTTGGCGCATTTTGCACATCTTTTACTTTTTGATACACTTTATGTATCATTTTTAATTTTACATCATTGTGCATCTTTTGATTTGACATTATTGGCCACTTTTTTTTTATTTGACATCATTGACCTTTTTTTTTAATATGCTACCTTACTGAAATTTTAAAAATAAAAGTAAACACATTCTATTGACACAACGAACTACTTGGTTAAGAAAATTATGAAGTAGATTCAACAACTTGCAAAAGATTCCTATATGATAGATAAAATGTAGGGAGATGAAAAAGTTCAGTTTCAAAATCTAATTTAAAATATGATGAATATTTTAAATTAAAAGTAGAATAATCTCTTTTAGAAAATAGAGATTGAGAGTCAAAATTAAGAGTTTTCTTCTTTTGACTGTTTTTAGAGAATTCAACCATAACTTACATAAGAATTTAAGAAAAATAGGAGGTAGATTTTTCATTTTTATTTTTTTTATTTTTTATTTTTTATTTTAAAAGATGATGATGTATGTGTTGATCAGAAAAAACACTACACAAAAAGAAAAAGTAAAGACAAAAAAAAATTAACAAAAAAGAAAAGAAAGAACAAAGAATAAATCTAAAGAAAGAAAAAAAAACACAAAAAATACACCAAAAAGAATAAAACACAAAAGAAAAATAAAGTGCACGAATAATGGTTTACACATAATCTTGCTCCTGATCTGATGATTCAGAAGCTAGGTCCGCCTGGGAGATTTTTTATTTTTTATTATTTGTCATTTTTATAATTTGCTTAGCTTTATTGATCTTTTCTTTTGTATGAAGAGTTCTCAAATTATGGTGCTAATTTTTCATATGTCCAGGCTCCCTACATCTAAAGTAAACAACATCAAAAGAAATCTTAACATTTTACTATTTTTACATTTATTCCACTTTTGTTGATACTTATGCTTTGGTGAGTTTTTTAATTTGCATGATAATTCATCACTTTCACCACCAACTAAGCCACTTTTTATTCATATTTTTAATGTTTAGAACTATCATCTCTCCTGTATCCAAAAGTCTTTGACCCAAACTTTATCCGTATGCAATGAGTGAGCAAATAAAATTATCAATAGAATATTCATTCAAATTTTTTGATTCACAATTAACAACAACTTTAGCATCAAACTTATCAAGTAGACATCGCAGAATTTTATTAACTTTTTCAAAGTTTAAAAACTATTTACCTAAAGCATGCAATGATGTCATAATTTGAATAAACCTAGTATACATATTTAAGATCATCTCATAAGGTTTCATGCAAAATAATTCATAATCATGCATTAAAATATTCAACTTGGACTGCTTGATTTCACTAGTGCTTTCGTATATGGTGTGTAATTTATCTCAAATTTTCTTACCAGTAGTGCATGTGGATAATAACATACAATCTTCAGAATTTAAAACACAGAAAAAATAATTTGAAGAATTTGCATTCAATTGAGCATTGATTTGTTCTTCCCTATTCCATTGATTAAAATGAATATCAATTTTAATTCCATCTATAACACGTGACGGTACAGAATAACCAGTTAAAATCATATACCACATTCAATAATCAATTGATTGCAAGAAAATAGACATATGAATTTTTCAAAAATTAAATGCAATATTTTCAAACAAAGTTTGTATGGTGATTGAATAACCTTCCGTAATATTATAATTATAAAAATTAGCCATTGATTAAAATTTAAAAGTTTCTAAGAACTCGTTTTTATGAATCTCTCTCTACTACCACTTGAAAGTTTGTTAGGGATGTTAAGCCCTTATGAACTAGCCCAAGGCTAACTAATATGGGGGGTGAATTGGTATTTATAAAATCTTTAAATTAAAATCGCAATCACAAACCAAAATCACCACAATAAAAATCAAGATGCGGAAATTAAATGTGAAAATAATAAAAGAAAGAACACACCAAATTTATAGTTGTTTGGTCAAACCTTGACTGACGTCCACTCCTATGAGGCACCCTACGGGTATTATACTAAACTTAGTGTCTTTCCTTTAGCCCCCGCAGCTAGGTGGAGAAGCCCTTATAAAATCACTTCTACCTTCCCCGTTACGGCGGAGTAGCCGGGCCCTGCCAAAGACACTTACTAAGTGACTTGTTCAATATTAAATAAAAGAGCTCAAAATGAGATCATTAATTACAACTTGCCGACTTTATCGTCTAGGATGATATGTATATCATCCTGGTCGATTAGTGTAAATTAAGCCCAATCAGCCAGGATGATTTGGGATGATCAGAAGAAATTTGTTCATATAATCTAGGATGATAAAATATCGTCCTAGCTGATCAGTACAAATCATGGAATATCGTCCTGAACATCACCATGAATAAGAGCTATCTGATGTCCAATCGTCCAGTGGATCGTCCCGGCCGATCCTGCGATCGTCCAGGATGATATGATCGTGTAATCAAATCTTAATTGCTTTCCTTAAATACCAAATTAATTTAGGTATAATTGTGTTGGATCGGCCATGCCGTTCCAGGACGATGCCCTAGACGATGTACAAAAATAACTAATACCTAAATAGATCTAGCGGCTGATTCTTTTTATTTTGAGCCTATCGTCCCGGTCGATACAAAATCGTCCAGAACGATGTGCTTAATGACGGCTACCTTAACAAGGATGCCCTAATAGAGTTTATATTTTTAGTCTGATCATCTTGACCGATATGAGAATTGTCCTGGACGATGTACTCAAAACAGAGAACTCTAAGTCAGACAAAAGGAAATCCCTCAAGTGTATGTGTGCAAGGTTACTTAACATAAGTAACCACTTTGTTCACAATAGACTAAAAAAAAGGAAAAAATACAAACTGACTCAGACTTAATATACTTAATCTTGAGCTGGCTTGAGTTGCACTTAATCTTGTAGACCAGAAAAGTTAGTAGGCAAGGCAGTCATAGAAAATCATAAATGTTTGCTATCATCAAAATTCTAATCCATAAAATCAAATTTGCAACACCACAACCACATCTAATTGAATAATCTTCAATATAAGGCATCGTTAATCAGAGTGTAAAACAATGATCTTCTTTGATGTGACCAGCTATTGATTTTTTTACGAGGGAGCTTAGTTTCTTGTAAGTATTTGATGAAAGGTTTTCTCTAATCTACCAATTTATAATTTACTGCTAAAATAATATTCACCTCTGTTGATGATTTTTAATTTATATATTTAAAGTCTATTGTAGATATTTTTTTTTGGCCTTGCTCTTCTATAAAATTTAATCTTCTTTGGTACATGATAGTGCTTAGGCTAACTTAGTGAGAGCATATGTCGTAGAATTATTCCCATGTGATATTTTATATAATGTCATATTTGGAATTTGTTCTAGCAAATACATCATATATTGATGATAACATAGTTTCTTCAACACTTTGTAAATTCTAGCTACCTAATTGATCACAAGCTACAAATCCTCAATAATTTTGATCTCATCAATTCCATTTAAAATTATCAATTTTAAGAAAGTTATTGAAAGTTCAATGGAGGGTGTTGAGCCTCATTGAACTATCCCTATGTACATCAAGAGGGGGGTGAATTGATTATTTTAAAATAACTTTAACAGGAATAAATTCTTTTTGAAATTTTTCAATAACTTAAAATAAACAATTTTATCACCCGATGCGAAAGAAAATTAGTTAAATGATAATTACAAAAACATGATGATAATTTAAACAAATCAATATAACATCAGCTACAAACTTTTTCAACATGCAATTTTTAAGAAAATAAGTTGATAAAAGTAAAATATAAAAAATAAATATTAGAATGAGCACACTAAAATTTTATTGTGATTTGGTCAAATAATGACCCAGTCCATGTCCTAGAGTCCTCCACTTCGGGTATTGCACTAACTCGTAGTGTCTCTCCTTTTCTCCCCATAACATGGCAGATAAAATCTATTGTAGCGAAGAATTAGAATCATTTTCACCCTCTTGGTGAGGTAGATAACTCTGGAAGCTCTTTCACCCTCCTGTGAAGGAAGCAAACCTAGATGCTTTTTCACTCTCCTGGTGAAGGAGAGTACCTTGCAATCCTTTTGCACCCTCTTCATGAAGGAAGAGAACCTCGAACTTTGACCTTGAAGCTTTCTTCCCAAAGCAGCCCAAGCAGATCTATAGAGCCCTATGAAGGAATCAAGGTGCAAGCTTGATTGGAGTGATCGTGTGAAACTATATTACTTCTCCCTCTCGCAAACCTTAAATTCTCCATCTCCACTCTCTATGATCTCTCTTTTTTCTCTCCCAGAATACCTTCAGCAGTGAAAGTCTTTCACTTTTGGGCTGAAGCGGTAAACACAGCTTGTTATGTATTGAATAGGGTGAATGTTAGAGCCAAACTTGATAAAACACCCTATGAGATAATTAAGGGTAGAACACCCAACCTTTCTCACCTCCATGTCTTTGATTGTAAGATTCTCATTCATAACAATGGAAAGTCACACTTAGAAAAATTTGACCCAAAATCTGATGAATGAGTGTTCTTAGGTTACTCAAGTGTTGGGAAATCCTTTAGGGTGTTTAATAAAGGGACATTGGTGGTGGAGGAAACTACTCATATAGTGTTTGATGAATCTGATCCTAAGGAGTCTAGAATTGAGGATGAAGATGGTGTTAGAGAGATTTTCAAAGAAGTTAAAATTTTGGAGAATAGAGTAGGAGTAGGAGAGATTACCCAAATAGTAGAAAATTCAAATATAAAGGAAAGGGTTGATCCTACACACACTTTGCCTATGGATTGAAGATAGTCTTTGAGTCATCCTAAAGAACTGATCTTAGGAGACCCCTTTGAAGGTGTTAAGACTAGGCATGAACATAGGAAGGAAGTGAACCACTCTATCTTTATCTCAATGACTGAACCCACCAATATTAATCAAGTCTTATTTGATGAGTTTTGGATCTTAGCTATGCAAGAGGAATTAAACAAATTTGTTATGAATGATATTTAGGAGCTTGTAGAAAGACCAAAGGGACAAAGTATAGTTGGAACCAAATGAATCTTTAAAAATAAGATGAATGATTTTGGTGTGGTGGTTAGGAATAAGGCAATATTGGTAGCTAAGTGGTTCAACCAAATAGAAGAGATTGATTTTGAGAAGACCTTTGCCCATGTAGCTAGATTGGAAGCCATTAGAGTGCTACTAGCCTTTGCCTGTTATAAGGGATTTAAGCTTTACCAAATGGATGTGAAGAGTGCCTTTTTAAATGGGATAATAAAGAGAATGTATTTGTAGAGCAACCCTCAGGTTTTGAGAGTTCCCAATTTCCAAATTACGTTTTCAAATTAAAAAAGGCTTTATATGGATTATCAGACACCAAGAGCTTATTATGAGAGGCTTAGCACATTTTTACTGAAGGGAGATTTTGTTAAGGGAAGTGTAGACACCGCCCTTTTTCTAAAAAAAGTAGGAGATGAGTTACTCATTATTCAAATCTATGTTGATGATATACTTTTTGAATCTTCTGATAAAAAGTTATGTGATAATTTTTCTAAAATAATGAGTAAAGAGTTTGAGATGAGTATGATGACAGAGTTGTCCTACTTTTTAGGATTTAGCATAAGATAATTGGATGATGGAACCTTTATAAGTCAATTAAAGTACATTAAGGACATCTTGAAGAAATATGAAATAGATAAAACTAAGCCAATAAATACTCTCATGATTTTTAATATTCAATTGGATAAGGACACAAGTGGAAAATCTATTGATCAAAAGAAGTATAGAGGGATGATTGGATCTTTACTTTACCTGACTAATAGTCAACCTGATATAATGTTTAGTATTTTTCTATATCCTAGATTTCAAGCTGATCCTAAAGAATCCCACATGACTGCAGTTAAGAGAATTCTTAGATATTTTTTGGGGACCTAAAACTTAAGAATCTGATATCCTAGGCACAGCACTTCTTTTGAGATTACTAGATATTCTAATTCTAATTTTGTAGGATGTAGGGTGGATAAAAAGAGCACTTCTAGAACTTGCCAATTCATAGGACAGTATTTAGTCTCATGGTCTAGTAGAAAACAAAATTATGTTGCACTTTCTACTACTGAATCTGAGTACATTGCCTTAGGAAGTTGTGTGGCCCAAGTCCTTGACAATGTCCAAGAATAAATAATTCCTAAATAGTTCTAGCGGTTGATTCTTTTTTGTTTGAGCCTATCGTCCCGACCGATGAAAAAATCGTCCAGGACAATGTGCTTAATGATGGCTGCCTTAACTAGGATGCCCTAATTAGGGTTTCTATTTTTAGCTGATCATCCAGGATGATTTTTGGATCGTCCCAGATGATGTCAGCAAAAATAAAGAACTCTAAAAGCAGTCAAAAAAATTCCCCCAAATGTGTGTGTGCAAGTTTACTTAGCATCATGAACCACTTCATTTATAATAGACTCAAGAAAGAAAAAAGTATACAAACTGACTCAGACCTAGTCTACCTAATCTTGAGCTGGTTCAAATTGTAGTATGATCTTGTAGACCTAAAATGTTAGTAGGCAAGGCAGTCATAGAGAAATAGAAGTGTTTGCTCTCATCAAAATCATAATCCATAAAATCAGATTTGCAATACAAAAATTAAGATTTTATCTAAGATGATCACCGGGATGAACTTCTTCATACAATATGATCTAAAAATTATGCAGTTCGATATACTATATTAATTAACCCTTGATTTGATTGACCAATCATGGAGATTTAATTAAGCAAGTTTCAAATATCAAATTATATGAACGGGATCATACAGTATGATCAGTTTAGATATCGAAATTAAAAAAGCTTACTTAATTTTGAATGAAGATTAGGGTTTCTATTTTGAACAGATAATGTAGTACGGTTTATTTAAAGAAAATTATTAAAAATTAGCCATTATAAGTCATTTCAGAAGCATCTAATCATACATTATGATTTGGATTATATAGTAAAATTAGTTCAAAATTTTAAAAATTATTTTATCACTCCCCTATGTGTGTTTGCATGATCACTAATATAACATACACCTTCTAAAGGACTATGAATCAAGAAATTTAAAAATAAAAGAATCAAAGATTACAGATTCTTTGTCATCCTATTCTACCCAAACATTAGCTTTGAATCTTTTTACATTGTGTACGATGTACCTAAAATGTTAGTACACATAAAATATATACATAATATAAAATACTAGGTAAAATAAAAAATAATCAATAATATTTGTTATTCATCAAAATCATAAGCTCAAGATTCCAGATTGCAACAATCTCTCTATTCTTGATGATGGCAAATATTTTTTGTTAAAATTGTATGAGCTTATCTTTTCTCCCAACTTCCCCTCACTATATGATATATTTTTGAAAAATAGGGGAAGTAACAAAAAATTATATATTTTTTCATTTTTTTTTATTTTTTATACGTTAAAAACACAGATGAACACACAAGCATATAATTTTTATTTTAAAAAATAGATTATAGGGAAAAACATAAAATACAAACAACTAACTACTCTCCCTTTTTGACATAACAAAAAGGAGAGAAAGACAAAAACAACAAAAATGTAACACAAATATAAAAGAAAGACTATAAATAAACAAAACAGAAATCCTAGAAGTAGGAACCCTGATCAGATGGTGGTGGTGGTTGGAAATAGCATTAAGTCGTGTTAAATTTCTCACCAAATCATACCATGTCGGTCTCATGCTACTGCTACTACTACTAAATATGGCTATCCATTAGATTCTTTAATTAATTAAATCATTTTATTTCCTCCTTGTAGATATATAATTTGTATTATGGTGTTAGTGTTGGTACTAGTGCTGGTGCTGGACTAACTCCCCCTTCCTTATCAAAATATTATTCTTCTTCGGGATAATCCCCTTGGTCCAACACATGCAATTAGGTGACCTAGTGCAAGGTTGTGCTTATGGCAGGTTGAGCATGAGCGAAGGGAAGAGAGGTTATGTAGATAAGAAATGATCATTTGGGATTCATCAAAAATAGTGTCAGACATGATTAGGTAGGTGACTATATACAAGAGAGGAGTGTTATTTACCTTATCTCCATCTTTATTAAGAACGAAAGTTTAGAGAACATGATGGATTATACGAGCATTTTGATTTAGGAATTGGACAAATGGCTGATGTTGGATTAGATGAGTATTCTTAATAACTAGATTGATAATGTTCTAGTCATAGTCTCCCTTAGATGATAAAGAATGTGGTTAAACCCCTTCAGTGCATATATGGAAATATTTAACTAGATCTTGTTTAGTATTTTCTACAGGTGCTTGATTGAAAAGTGTTGGAAAGTTGAGTTTTGAAAAGTTAATTTTCTTTAGGAAAAGTATGAAATTGACTTTTGAATTTTAACTTTCAAATCAAACATCCATTTGAAATAATATATCACCTCAAAAGATGAAAATAAGATCTCCTAATGGTTTCAGACTTAGAATTGTGAACTCTATCTTGAATATTGTAGCCAAATTTAGGAAAAAAACTACATATGACCCTGAAGGGTTAAATTGGTGCTCAATCAAATATTTAGTTACAATAATCTAGATATGAAATTATTAATTTCATCTTTGAAGTCATTTTAATGAATGATATATCTCCTCGGAGGAAGAAAATATCATTCATTATTAATTACTAGAATATGATCATAACAATTATTGACTTTGATTTTATTAAAGATAATTAATTGAATTAAAAATAACTTAATTTCTAAAAATTTGATCTGGGTTTCTAAAACTCCTTTCAGCATAAACCCTCATTATTAATTACATCATATAAAATTAAAGTATCCTAAGACAACTCTTCATTAAAATAATGGTAGAAACTTTATTTTAAACTTTTAAGGAAAGATATCAAAGGATTAAAATTAAAATTTTAAACTGGGATTGATTCAAAGTTGAACATTTATTTCTGGAAGTCAAAGGAAGAGAGGTAGGGGATGCCTTAGGATTATGAAACTCTTTAGAAATACCCCAACCTATTCTAAATATTGGGCTTAAATTTTGGATTGAGGGAGATTTAATTTGAGTTGTCAATTTTATTTAAAAGTTGGAATTATATTCCGAGACGGTTAAGATCTTATAGTCTGTACCTGCCTCATAACCTAAATATAAATTAGGCACTGAAAATTAGTAATCAAAACCTAACTAATGTAGTGCAGGATATGGACCTACCCTAGTCTGGATTGGGGAGCCAGCTAATCAACTAGGCACTTTAAAACCATGAGTCTGGTCATTTATGAAAGATTGATAAGGATGTTATTTAATTAGGATTAAAGAAATGGGACTAACATCTAGAACATATCTTAATTTTTTCCACTTGACTTATATTAGGTCATTGATGGTTAAAGTAAATGCAATTAAAATTTTTAGATATTTTTAGATGTGTATCTAATATAATTCATGCAAATTGATTAAAAAAATGAAGCAGTTTTAAAATTAGTCTTAAAAATAATTTTATTCTAAAGATTGCATAACTTCCCCTTGACAGAACTGCACTCTAATAGATCAGGTGGCCTGCCAGAACCCGTAGGTGGGGAGGCGCCTAACAAGGTAGAGAAAATTTTAATATATTTGCATGACTCTAATGATATGAGCTTATTTTTTAAATTCGTTAGAGTTTCTATGTGAGCTTGAAAATTTTAAACTTAATTAAGGTAGAAAATATTTTATCATTCCCTCATGAGCCTTTAATCTGTTCTAGGATAAATCAAAATTGACATGCAATTAAAAACGCTATAAAGGTCATATAACTTTTACGATGCAATTAATATAAATCAATCAATTAAATTAAATATTCAAATTGAATGTCCATTTTGCAGGTGCCATTTAATATTACAACTCAGAATTTTGTAGAAAGTTAAGTGACCGGGTACTATTGACAACAACCTAGATTCTACTCATATGACTTAAGTGACTTTGACAATGGAATTCTTCTTGATCTTTACTTCTTCGTCTTTTTACGAACTCCTTGGATCCATCGGTTTTGGATATCCAAATGAAAAGAAACTCCCCCTTTGAAAGGGGTGTTATCTTTTCTCTTTGGATTCTCAAAGTATCTTACTCTAGATGTCTAAATGAAGAGATACTCTCCTTTAGGGGATGTAGCCCTTTTCTTTGGATTCTAGATTGGATATTTATTATCCCATCTCAAATAGTCACATTTACAACTCTTAATACAACTCAAATACATTAAATTACATCAAAGTAAAAAATCTAGACTTAAACAACCTATAAGGTTATCCTAAATAGTTATAGTTAAATCATCCCAAGTAGTTAATATTAATAAAAAAAAGAAAATACTCAAATCATAACCATACTTGGTCATGCTCTTTTAATTTTAAAAGAGGACCTAGCATGTGGAACACATGCAGAAAATTTTATTAGTTTAAAACTTAATTTTATGCCCCTTAATTTTTGAAAATCCTGTATGAGCATGACCACCTACATAAAATTATAGTAGCATCCAAATCGTCGCTAGCCTAAGGGTAATCTAATGTCCATTAAATCAATATACATATTGCATGGAATTAAATAACAACTCACATCACTAATTCTAGCAACTATTATGCATTGAAAGCTTAAAAAATCTGGTACACAATAGCAGGAAAGTAAAACATCAACTTTGCCTGAGAATATATTCAGTTGTCCTAGCAAACCATCTAAAGTGTGTGAGATAGGTTGTATGGTTTGGATATGCCATATATAGGATGGTCACTACAGGAAAAACGTCATTTTCCGGCAGACATTTTCTCCGGAAAATTGGACAAAATCCGTCGGAAATTAGCATTTCCGGCGGATTCTGGCGGAAATATTTGCGTCGGTTTGACGCGCGTCGTAAAAGGCCTTCCGGTGTAAAATAATACGTCGAAAACATTTCCGGTGCATTTCCGAAGAATTTTCCGCTAGAAAAAATATTGATGGCGGATTTATTTTCCGCTAGAAAGTAAAGAAAATTAAAAATATATATATTCAAAGCCATCACCCGTCCGCTTGCCGGCCCCCGTCCGCTGCACCCAATTCCGCCCGCCTAGCATCCGCGTAGTGAGCCCGCCGGCGCTAAAGTGAGCCCGCCGGCGTGAGATCCTGCGTTAGCCCACCAGCGCTGAATGACTTCGGCGGAGTTCAAACCGCGCCCCCTTCGCGCGCCTAGCATCCTCGCCATCTGCCATCTATCCCAGAAAACAAAATCGGTTAAAACTTAGACTTTATTTTATTTAGCCAATAACTGATAAAGTATTTTTTTTATTAGTTAAAACTTAGACTTTAGTAAATTTAATTTAACAAAATATGTTTAATTTAATTAGTTAGTTAAACTTTATTTAAATTAAAAAATTTAATTTTACAATGAATTATTAAATTAGTTAATTTAATTTAACAATAAATTATTAAATTATTTAACTTAATTTAACAAAATAAATAATTATAAAAAGTTATTATAATTTAAGTTTTAATTTAAATCATTTAATTTTTTGTTATTAAATAATTAAATTATAATATAAGTTATTTTTATAATTTAATTTGATAATAAGTTATTAAAATATAATTTAATTTTTTTATTTCCGTTAGAAATCTGTCTAAAAGTCCGCCGGAAATGTTGTCGGAAAAAATCTGTCGGAAAACCAGTCAAAAAATGTGCCGGAAATTTGCCAAAAAAATATGTCGGAAATCCGCTGGAAATTCCGCCGGAATTTGTGACGAATTTATTTCCGCCAGAAATTACGCCGGAAATGAGTTGTTTTCTTGTAGTGGGTTACTTAAAGTTGTTTCAATGTTCTAGTTGGTTGAAAGGCTTAAGAGAAAAGTTTAATTAAAGTTTTTGTATTAATGATCTAAAATGTAGTTTAAGATATATTTTAAGTGTTGGATGACTGCCACCTTTGTTGGTCTCCGTGGCCCGTGAAGTTTATTTCACATTCCTTGGGGCTAAGTTAATAGTTTCGTAGGCCTAGGTTACCCTGTGGTAACCTATATTAATTAAGTGTCTTAATTGATTTGAAGCTTAAATATTGATAGATTTTAATAAAGTTTATTAGTTACTAATTTTAATGTTCAAATTAATGTTTTTTAGAATATTAAAAGATTTTGAAATTTTTAGAATTTTTGGATTATTTTAATCATTAAATTAAGAGGTCAAAATTTAACTTTTATTATTATTATTAATTTCTAGAATGTTTATATTTTTCTTAAATATTAGACCTTAAGATGATTAATTAAACTCTAATTTTGTTGGAATTAGATTTTTCTATATTTACTTATGTATGTTTGAAGTTTTGACTTAAATTTTGATTTAAGGTTGACCAAATATTTGAGTTATTATTTTAAATTATTTCTAGTTATTTGATATTTTTAATAAATATTAAACCCCAAATGGAGTCCAATTCTTTAGAGTTTGCTCAATTTGGATTTTTTTGAAATTAGTTATTATTTATTAAAGTTTGAATATTTATTTGAATTATATAATTGATTTAATTAAAGCCTTTTTGTGATTTGAATCCAAATGAACTCCAAACTTATTAAAATTACCTCTAATGGTCAGAGATGACCTAAGTAGGTGTTCTCAAGTGTTTGAGATTTTTTTTTTTAAATTTTCATTATTTTTAATAAATTAAATTAATTAAATATTAATTTTTACTTAAAATTAAATTAATCTTAAATTGAAGTCAAATTAAAGGTTTTTTATTTTCTTGAGTTAAGGTTTGAATTCTAAAGTATTTCATATTTTATTTGTAATTTTTAAATTTAATTTGTATTTATTATATTTTTAATAAGTTTTGAAGCATAATTAATATATTAAACTTAAATCAATAAATTTAGAGGCTTAATGATTTTTAAAACTAGTGATAAATTATCTTAAGGCTGGAGATGCCACTAAGTTTAAATGTTTAAAGTTTTATGCCTATTGGATATATATTTAAATCCTATTCTGGCTCTGCTCTGCACCTATCCTAACCATGTGAGAGTTGGTAAATGGGAGTTATAAGTGAACATAAGCATATATGCAATTTTGCATTCATACTTATATGTGATTTAATTTGTCAAATTATATGGTAAACATTAATTTTATTATAATGTTAATTTTGATCATGAATTATGAATTGAACTCTAATATGGGGGAAAGGGTTGACCTACTGAATTTTATACTCACTTTGTTGTTTAAAATATTTCAGTCAAAGGCAAGAGCCCCATTAAGTCGACTGAAGCAAGTAGAGAGCAGGAAATTTGATTTGTGCAATTACACATAATTTTATAATTTAGAGTTTTATTTAGGTCTTTTATACCAATCATTGTATTATGAATTGTTATTACTTTAATTATTTTAACAGAAATATTCTATATGAGTATTTTGGATGTTTATTTTATATTGTTTTTTATTATTACATGGTTCTAATGAAATGAGAAATTGAGTTGAGAATTAATAAACATATAAAAGAAAGTAGGTTTAAATTTCTCATTTAGATCTTGGGACATTACAGGAATGCCCCTTAGGAATGATGCCCTATAAATATAAAGAAGAATGTCACGGTGCACAAAATGTGGCATATTGCTATGAAATAGAGAGATCAACTTCGCAACACTACAAAGACTGATTTCCACTTATCAAATTTCTTTCCCTTATATTACAAGCTAGAACAATCAAGTAGACCATCACCGACCACTTATGCTTTATATCCAACATCAATTAGAGCCTTGCCACATTTGTCATCATTAAAATATTGATGTTCAATACTCATCTTCTTATTAGTTCGATATCTAACTAAGTAAACCATTCAACAAACTAGAAGAAAACTCCGACACCATAAATCCCCTCATTATATCATTATTACTGTAACTTATTTTCACTCACAACCAAATTGAGTCAAGTAGAACATGTGGTTATGTAATACCTCAAGATCAAATTTTAGAAGAATTTCCTATTTTAATCTCTTAATTAGTCAACCAAAGCTTCTATGAATTCATCAACATAAATCAATTCAATAAAAGAAACTAAAAATCATATACATGAAAAGATAAAACTATATTTATCCCTCAAAATTTGTGTACAATAACCAATAGTTCAATCCATACATTCATTAGTCTATCTCTTAGCTCTTGGCTGCAAATGAATCAAACTAATATATATATATATATATATATATATATATATATATATATATATATATATATATATATATATATATATATATATATATATATATATATATATATATATATATATATATATAAAAAACTTGAATCCTTGATTTACCTTCGCTCAACTAGATCTCAACCCCTTTCTAAAATTATATAAGACCACAGAGTTAGTTAACAACTCAGTAGGTTACTATAACCTAAAATTGAAATCAATGCAATGTAATAAAAGTAACATGCATGTAATGATTCAATCACTATCAGTATGAATATATAATTGTAAAAGCATGTAATAGTCAATAAAATAGTAATAGATCATTTGATCAATAAATATCAATGCAATTGCATATCTTAAGAGTAGTGGTCAGTAACTGGTAACCATATGCAAAGGGTCGATAAAATCTATCATTTTTTACCAATTAGTTACAAAATAATTTATGTATATCTCAATTCAGAAAATATGTATACATGTTATATTCATATGTATATCATATAGTGTCGATGCTATGCATGTATCTTATATATTATTCCAATGCATCATACCATGCTAGCGTAGTATTCATGTATGCTGTATAATCCATATGTGCTATATAGTATATATAATTTATAATCAATGATTCGTGTATATTATATGCTTTTATATTAGTCTTATAATTATATACATGTATCAGTCATATCTTATATCATATATAAATCATGGCATATTATGTTGTTTATGCAATCCATCGTATACACTCATATCATATGCATATGCAAGCAATGAAATTAATATAAGTAAGATATGACATCAGACTGCCTGTGGCATTTTTCTGTATTCAGTCTTATAGGTTAACCCTACAGGAATTTGTCTTAATTATATTAGTCTTGTTTCCAGGATATAGTCATACCACAAGACATTTAAGTCAGATAACTTTCATATTAGAAGCCATCACTTTCTGCCCATCAGCATATCATATCATATTAATTTTTCCCCTTATGCCTATATTTTTATATCATTTAGAATTATATCACAAATCTTATTTTAGAAGAAAGCTCATTGGCATGCCTTCTTGTACAAGATAATATGTCTACAATCAACCTGAATCAGTTAATCTTTTTTGTCAGTTTCCTATATACACACTTTTCATGACATATATAATATAGCAAATAAGTGATATTATGATCAATATTAAGCTCATTGTATCAGTCTAGTGCATATAAAATATACACATGAATCACGTCTAAGGCATTCATAAGAACAATCAGTATACTTATTTTCATATGTATATGATCACAATGAATGAATTATAGCAAGTATGCATGTTATATACTCGTATTACAAGGTTTTGACAATTATTATCCAATTTTTATATTTATCTAATTTTCTCAAATTAGAAATTTTTTTATAAAATATAAAATTACTCTGTGAAAATTTAATATATTCATATCAATATGTGCAGAATGATTAAAATTATAACATATTAAAAGTTATACGGTAGAAGTTTGCTAAAAATTGAGATATATCAACTTTTATAAATTTTGACCAAATTAAAAATCATAAAATATAAAAGCATTGAAATCATAGGTAGGATAACAATATCGTACCTTGAGATGAGTTAATTTTTCAACTGAACTGGCTGACAAAAATGACCTTACAACCTCCAAACCCTAAGTTTCTCCCTTTTCTCTCCTTTTTCTTCACTTTTTCCTTATTCTACTTCTCTCTTAAGGGAAACCTCACTTGTACGGACATGTGTTAATTTCTTATATAATTGGAATTAAATAAAAAAACTTCTTGTTTCATATCTACACAACTTATAAAATTAAGAGAAAATTATTATAATTAAAGCATAATAATATTTATATTATGACAAAAAAATTGTTAGCATATTGGAATTATGATTACTCCTAAAATATTAATTGACTGGGTCAAAATATGATACAGTAAAGATTGAACTAATGAACTTATTGTTATTTTGATAAACCGCCCAATTTATATCTTGATCAATTTATTTCCATATAATGTAATTCTATAGGAAAAAAACACGCTTTTAATTCAAAGTTACTCATTTTATATAATCTCTCTATACTAATTTTAGTTAGCATAAGGCTAGCAATTACCAATAATTAAAAAAAAAATGGATAAAAAGAACATAAGGTATACTTGTTAATATTTTCTATTAAATGCATTAGCATTTTAAGTTAATATTATTTTTATATTACATTTTTTATCATATATTCATATAATTATTATATAATTTAAATAATATTTAAATATTTCTTACCTAACTTTATGATTCATATTATTATATATTTATATTATATGATTTTATCGTTGATATAATCAAATTACACTTGACTTTTTTGTTTTTTTTAATGAAGAATCGTACTTTTTACAATATGGACTCAAAACTAATTATATCATTTTCATAGGGTTAGATATGTAATTTTTTTCTTAATTTTTTCCTAGAAACAACCTTACGACGTCACAACACGTAATTCTCAGTGCCCATGTCAGTATCGTAAGACCTCACTACTTTCTATTAGGCATTTGACAGCACACAGCTTATTTTCCGAAATAAAAAAATTGCATAAGGATAAATTATATAAATTTTAAATTTTTATTAAGATTTATGTTAAATTTAAACATCTTTACAATGCAAACATTTGACAATTTAATGATTTTGATTTTTAATAGAAATTTAAAATAATTGACAAATTTAATATACGAATAGTTAATTAATGTTTATATTATATGTATTTTAAAACTGATACACAATAAATTTTATTCTTGATATTTTACGTGACTTTTTAATTAAATTTATATTTATATTTAAATATTATTTGGAGCAACTTTCTTACTGCTTATCAAAATAATTTTTAAGCACAAAATTTTTTTTAACTATTAATTTTTGTATTGAAAAACTATTTTATAAAGCAATAGGTATCCCAAACTTAATCCTAATCTTTTAAATAAAAATTCTAAATACTAAAATATAAAGATTATATCAGAATAGATTTAATATTTTTAAAAATTATAAAATATATTTTTAAAACATTAAAATTATTTTAAATGAATATAATAATTTTTAATTTATTAATTTTGCACTGAAAAGTCAAAATCTTTAAATTGTCAAATGTTTGCAGTGTTAATTCTGAAATTCTGATAGAGAAATGGGGTATTCGTGGCCTCCACTCCACGCCAAAAACACATTCTCTCTGCAGTTCTTTAAGAAACATAAAACATAAAAAAATTAAAAAAATAATAAAGTAATTGGGCTGCTTATCCATCGATGACAGCTTAGTTCCAACCGCCCCTCCAACTTTCTTCCCGGAAACTTTTTTTATTTTGGTAGAATAGATTTTAAAATTAATATCTTATATTTATCTTAAAATAAACTTAATAATTTTAAGATTATTTTTAATAAAAAAATTGATCGCATAATATGGGCAGTTTTTTTTTTCTTTAGTGAAAATATCATGAAGGAGAAAATTTTTTAGTTCTGATTTGTTGCAATGTTTCGCTATTACTTTAGAATGCTATTACCAAATCTAACCATAAGAAGAAGAAGATAGCAATAAGAAAATTCCAAGTTTGCTTAAAATTTTGAAAGTAAGGCTTCGTTTGGGATGACTTTCTTACTGCTTCTTAAAGCATCTTTCTAATAAAAAATCTAAATTTTTATACTAAAGAGTTGCTTTAAGAAGCATTAAGAAAGCCGCCCCAAACGAAACCTAAATTAGAAAATAATAATCATAATTTGAGGGTGCCCAAAACTTAAGAGGTTTATTCGGAAAAGTACAGAGGAGTCATATCTTAATTAGTCATAGCTTAATAGAGAGGGTGCCCAAAACTCTAAATATATATTACAATATATGCATCTAATCATGCTTCACATACGTAAAACTTTGGACATAAATTGTAGTAACTAACACCCTAATCCCAAGCTATAGTCAATACATATTTACATGAAAGACCTGTAAATCATCATCACAATCTATCAAAGACATATAGTTTAATTTAACTAATAGGGTAGGCTTTATTTAGGAGCTTCTTAACCCAATATTTCTTTGATTCTCTTCACTTAAATAATTTTTATATTTTCTACAATATTGTGTCTATTGAGGAACCATTTTTATGTCTCGCGCCTTACAATTTTTATTAATCTAATAATTGAATAGTAGCATGCACTTTTGATAAAATAGTTGAAACTTTTTGAATTAATGATTATCATCAAATTATATAAATTTTTAGGAAAGAAAGCATAAGCTTATTGCTTAATGCCAAGTTTATTCTCAAGATAAGCTATTATGGTTGCGTTCTTAAAATATATTTTATTAAAGTGTTTATGAAACTCAATTTTATGTAAGCCTCAAAAGTGATATTCCTTATGAAAATGATCAATTTTGAACTTCGTCTTGATATTCATTGGGGAATAGTGCGTGCAAGATCCATGGTGTACCTTTGAAAAAGTAATTGATAAAATATTAGTGATACTATAATAACTATTATAGAAAAATATGAATTTTTTTTAACTATGTCTATTAAGTTTCTCAAATTGATGATGGAATACATTCATGACTTTTTATTTTCTAATTACGTAAAATACTATAAATGACATTAGATAAACTTGATTATCTTAATAATTTATTAATTTGCTACTATTACAAGTAAGACATCTTCACATTATGTATTCATAAATATTACATCCACACTTGGCATGCACTTTTGAAACCTTAAATATAAATTCCAAAAGAAAATTATACATACTTGAAATATGCTTCAATGCCTTCCTGAAGGTTAGTAATTATGAGAATTTTTTGGAATTGAAATGGATGTACCATATTCATTTACCCAATTTCTTTACCTTGAATTGAAAATTCTTTTTTATTATAGGAATATGTAACCTTCGTTTTAGCTCCTTTTTGTTCTCAAAGAGCTACCTAACTTAAAATTGAGCAACAAACAAACTTAAATATGATGACATTTTATTAGTAGCCATTGAATTATAGGTCCTTTCAAGCACTAGCCCTTATAAGATGTGAGTTATCTATGTGTTCTTCATGACTTAAATTAACAGCTACCTTTATTCCTAAGATACATAAGGAATTAGAAGATTTTATCCATTTGCTAGTTTAAGGGGAGATCATAAAATTGGGGTTATAATTAATCTTGAATTGATGTTTTAGCATAGAGGTATTCATGGAATCACTATCATCTATAGCATGTATGTCCAAAGCATCATCAACTCTTATGTATCCTTCCTTTATATTATCACCTATCTCTACATGTGGTATGTCTACATCATCACCCACACAAGCTAAATATGGTGAACTAATTGATATTTACAAAATTGTTTTTGGTACAATGAACCACAATTAAAATCTTCTTAGTAGCAATAAGCATAAATACCGGTGATCGATACTAAATGATAAAGGTCATTCAAGAAGAATGAAATAACATAATATGTAAATAGTTCAATTTGAGGAATTGAAATTATTAATCATGCTCCATCAAACTGGTAAATTTTTTCCAAATTTAAATTAAATTTAATTTTTATCAACTTCTATACCTTTGTATATAAGATCCATGAGATCTTCTATAAAAATACTTCTTTGTACTATTAAGTATTTGCTCTATTTTTTGGTTCACTTCCATCCAACTTGCTTGTCTTCTTTCCAAATTCCTTAATGCAATAAAAAAATGTTAATATTTTATTTACCTTTAGAAAATATTTGATCAATGTTTAATATCATTGGCATTTTAACATTGTTCGATCATGGATCAAATCATATTCAAATATCATTCACACATATTTGAACATTGATTGAAATATGTTGGAACAAAGGTCAAACAATATTTGAATATTCTTTAACCCATGATTGAACTACGTTTGAAGATATTAATCATATTGTTAAAACATTTGCATGAACTATGATCGGACCTTGTTCGAATGATCAAGCAAGTTTTGATGATTATTCAAGTAACAATAAAAAAAATATATTATTTGATACTCTCGAATCAAAATCGATTATAGTTTGAATAAAATATGGATATTGTTCATGTGTATATGTTTTAATAAGTATCAAAGCACACTCTTTGAAGCTCTATCTAGCTCAGTACTAGAACTTGTTCAAAATGATCTAATTTGTTATACATAATGGTAATGTCAAAATAAAAAACCTTGTTTGCTAAAGTAAGTGATGAATGAGAAGAATCCAACTTAATTGGTGGGATCCTCTCAAGCGAAGTAATATCTAATGAAGGCAAGATGATGACAATAATGAAGCAAGTCAAAAGAGAAAGACGATATGTCATTTATCCTGCATAATATGATATATGTCAAAGTAGGGTATTTTGAAATGGAGGAAACTTCTATGCTTATTTCATCTTCCATAATACTCAAACTTAAGGAAACATGCCCATTATTTTATTTCTTGGGGAAATTATACATAAAATTTCATTTGGATCAAAATACTCCTATAATTTGAAGAGATCCTCGATAATTATATAAGTGATCTTTTTGAGAAAGAAGTTGATTAACCATTCTTGTTCTTAGTGTATTTTTCTTATCTGGTGACTCTCATTCACAAATAATGATTTTCAAACAAAGTTCTTTGTCTCCACATCTAACTCGCTAAAAATTTTCTTTGAAGTTTATGTGTTTGACAATGTTTTCGTCTATGATAATATTATATATTTACAATGTGATTCCTAAACCCAGAATAATATTACACATCAGATTAGCATCTTCAAGCATTACTTGAAAATTATTTTGACCTTGGTCAAAATAAGTTTGGCTCATGATCAACTTTCTTCAAAGCTTGCTTGTGCTTCAAAGCAAGGTTTGAACAATAGTCAAAGAAATGTGAATCATGATTCAAAACTATTTGATAAAGGTTTGAAAAGTTTTGATAAAAATTGGGATATTGTCAGACAACTTATGATAGGATTGATCAAGATTCGATTATTATTCGATGAAAAATCAAATAAAGAGAAAATTTATTATTTGCACTCCCTGGTTTTTTTTAGATTGCTCATTTTAGTTGTCTTGCTATGCATATAGTTGTCTACTCTAATCGTACCTATCGAGCGCCATCACATGACTCAGTTCACATAGAGAGCCAAAGTGTGATGGAGAAAATTATTAAGCAATTTTAGGCCAATGACATCATTGTGTTAAGTATAAGCTATTGAATATTATTTATATCTACTGAATTTTGTATTCATCAATGGATGTACTGGTAAACATCAATCCAAAAATTGATCTTTTGACTTTACATATTTTCTTAAAATAATTTTGATCACTTCTTTAATTTCCAGCTTATTGGTATGAACTCACAATTATAATTGAAAATACACATACTATTGCTTGATTAGAATTGTTTCAATCTTGATAATCTTTAAGAGAAAATTTTGTGAAGTAGTTAGTTTTAGGCATTTTATATTGATATTTATGTAATCTGATTTGAACACTTCATAGTGATATATATATTTTCAAAGTTGAGCACTTCAATACTATAAAGCTTATCTACGACTTTGGCTTTATTTGTGACAGCTTTTTTAATGCTTTCTACAACTTCTTGTACAAATTTTTTTTGAATGAAGCAAAAAAATAATGGTAAAAAATTATCCCAAAAGAAGCGTTATAAGGAGTAATTCAATTGTGCTATTTTATAGATGTTATGATTTTGCTTAATTGCATCAAAGTTTTTATCTGGCGTAATATAACTATTGTGATTAAACTCAATATATTGTTGTAAAATATTATAATTATTTTTATTTAATGTAATACATTTTATTGTAATTCTATTCTCTATGACATCTATCTTATAATATATCGTGTTGTAACTGCAATATGTTGTATTATTCTTTATTATTTAACAAGTTCAAAAAATGTATGAGCATCATACAAATCTTATTGGAACATTCAATTCAACTATTTTATAAAATTTTCAAAAATATTTTATTCGAACTATGATAAAAAATCTCTTTAAGTAATGTCAATTCTTATTCGATTAAGGTTCCAATAATGTTTGTGCATAGATTTAATTATTATCACATATGATCTCAAACATTATTCAATTTTTGTTTGAATCAATTTTGATTACAATAAATTTTAAAAAGTACCTGCAACCTAGAGCAAGGGTTCGTGCAAAATTTTTCATAGAGTAAAACAACGAAAGAGCATATTTTTCCGATCATAAGTAAAATAAAAATATAAAATTAAATTTTCTTAAAACAAAGAACAATTATGTTTATACAAAATTCTCTTAGATAGAGGCATATGAAATTAAAATTCTCTTTCAAGTAGGGCTCTACTAGTCTAGTGGAATTAGATGGATTAGTGCCTTTCTATTTTATATTAAGGTATATGTTAGGACTCCTTTTTCAATTACCATCTGCCGTTCGATTCAAATAACATAAAAAAGAAGAATATATAAATTAAAGCACAGAGCTCGCACTCGATTATGTTGATGAGAGGTTCAAAATTCTTAAAAGATAGGGTGGCAAATGCAAATTTTTCTTAATTTATTTGCTTATAGTCTATTTATTTCTCCACCTGCTGGAATTTAGAATAACCGGTGGAGTGAGAGGAGTGAGAAGCTATTGGAAGACCAGAGCATGATGAAGATCGTGCATGCATATCAAGTTTTGTTTTTTGGCCCTCTTTGATCTATTGGGGAGTTAAGGCAGCTTTTCTTCGCTTGCATGAAGATGTTTTTCGTATTTCTTTGTTCTATCAATACGCGACTGTGATCTTCGCCACCTACCGGAAGAGAGGCAGGCGCCGGCGTTGGATTTGGGGAAGCTCCGCCGAAGTTCCGGGTGAAGATAGTGAAGCGAAAGGTGAAGGGTTTCCTCGTGTGGAAGAAGTTCGAGAAGTGGATCCAGGAAAGGGAAAGTTGTCTTGGTGGCTTTCAAAGTGAGCTAGCAGTTGCTGGGGTTTCTTCGTGTTATGACTGCTGGTAGCTAGGGTTCGGTGATTCTCGGTGTTGTGGTGGGAGATTTGATCGGCAGGTGGATTGGAGGTGGAAAGGATGTCGACGAAGCGATGCATGAACGGTGTTTGTGGGGCGGCGGCGGCGGCGGGTGCAGTATGGAGGAAGGGTTGGCTGCTGAGATCGGGCGGATTTGCCACGTTATGCGATAAGTGCGGGTAAATAATCTCCCTTTTTACTAAATTTGGACGGATCAAGAAAATGTCTTGCTTATAGTAATGCATTTTTGGCTTCATAAATTACGTTTGGGTATGTTGGTTATTTGGACTGATAGGGCATCCATTTTTAGACAATTTCTTTTCTATTGGATTCTTATCTTCCAAGTTAACTCTTTTGTGTAGTGATGACTTATTTGAATCTTTGTTAGTTCCTATTAGAAATTCAAACTTATTTTCCGTGGAAATTTTGACTTAAGATTATAATGGATTTTTGTTTCGGTGCTATGAGAACCTGGGATCTCTGTCCCTGTATCTCTGCTCATTGCTGATTTCACATACAAATGTGCGCTAAGATCCTTGTTCATTGTCTATGCTGACTGTATACTCTTGCAGTAGTTTTTTGCTACTTCATCAAAACTCATTTAACATGTTGCACGCTGTATAAAGATAAGCTAATTGTGTTTTGTCTAAAAGCGGCATTTTTTTAGTGACAATGTCTTCTTATTTCCTGAATCAATAAACTCCAAGTTTCATACTGAAAATGATAAGAATGTCTCGGTACAAGTTTTTTAAGGAAAATAAATGTAATTTAAACATTTTTTATATTGAAATTAAATTATAACGCTAAAAAGAGTGGCATAAATAAGTAATTTGGTTGGATAGTCTGCTATAGTACTCAACATATTAGCTTTTGCTATAACATATAATTTTGTAATTGCTAATATTTTATTTAGGAAAAAAGAGAAGCATCTCATTACTTGAATGGACATAGTAAACTAAAATTGATTAATTTCTTATAAAAAAAGAATAGATCATTTAGGTTGCAAAGATTAGAAAGCCATTCTAAGTAAAAGTTTATGTACTTAGCGTCGCTTATTAGTTTTGGACTTTTAGATGAAGAGGTGAAAAATGAAAAAAATAAAATAAAATATTATCTTAAGATTAGATGGAGGTATTTAAAGAAGGCAAATACAAATATTTTTTAGAATAAAATTTAAGATCTTAAGATTTGGGTTATTGCTATTGGAAGCTAATGTTATGTGAAAAGAAATCCTAATGAGATTAAGAATGTTGCAAAGTATGTGCTTGAAAAAACAAATGAAAAATCTCCTAATTGTAAAAATAGTTGGTGGTAGTATCAAAATATACAAGAAAAGATAGAAAATAAGAAATTTTGTTATAAAAATTGGTTTGGATGTAAAAGCTTAGAAATTTGTAAAAGATGTAAAGGGGCCCATAAGGAGTATAAGTTAGCAAAATATGATTCAAAGAATTTAGCTTTTAGTGATTTATATTGTAGATTAAATACTAAGGAGAGCAAAATATATATTTATAAGTAAGGCAAGCAAATATATAAGAAAAGTAAGAATTTAGTTTAAGTGAAGTGCATTAATGATGAAGATTAAAAAGTGATTTTCTTAGAAGAGGATATTAGCATAGGTGAATCGGATATTTCGATAGACTTTTCAATGAAGGTTATTAGAATTGATTGACTTTAATGATCTTAACACCCAAAATGAAAATAAAGATTTTTATTTTTATTATTGTCTTAGTAAAACTAAAGTTTGAGAGTCTTGAAAAAAATGTTATGTGGAAAAGTAGTCGAACATGATGATATTCTAATAGACGTGTGAAAATGTTTAGAAGATCAAGGAATTTTTTGATATACTAAACTTTTTAATATTATTTTGAAGACTAAAAAGTTGTTGGATGAGTATAGGAGTGTTTTGGCTCTTTTTTTTAAGAATAAAGGTGATGCACAAGAGTGTACAAATTATAGAGTAATTAAGTTAATGTGACATACTTTAAAATTATCGAGGGAGTAATTGAGCATAGGTTTCTCCAAATCAATTTGGATTCATGTTGAGTAGGTTTACTATGGACGCTGTATATTTGTTCAGAGATTACATTGAGAATTATAGAGAGAGTAAGAAAAATCTTCATGATATTTATTAATTTAGAGAAAACATGTGATAATTTATCCAGAGAAATACTCTAGAAAGTTCTAGAAAAGAAAGGTGTTAATAATGCTTATATTCAAGTCATTGAGGATATGAATAGAGGAACAATTACTTGTGTTCAAACACAAGGTGATTTGACCAAATATTTTTCTATTTTAGCTGGTTTACATCAAGGAAAACTTTAAGCCCTTATCTTTTTGCTTTAACCGTTGATGTATTTACTTGACATTTTTAAGAGGATGTACCTTGGTGTGTGCTTTTTGCTGATGACATTCTTTTTATTGATAAAACTGGAGAGGGAGTTGATGAAAAATTTGAATTATGGAGGTCAACCTTAGAGTTTAAATGTTTTTGTTTGAGTATATCTAAAATTAAATATATGAAGTGTAATTTTTGTATTAATAGATCTAGTGATGAACTGTTACTTATTAGGGGGAGCCCATGCATAGCAATATCCTTTGTGTAAGCTCGTATACTATGAGCATGTGTGAGCTTGCTCCTCACACATGCACTTCCTTGTGGTGCATGTGAGCTCACTACACTGATCATTTTATGTTATGCTCAAGCTCTATGCACCAACAACCTTGTGGTCCAACAAGTTGATCACAACTTTAGTGATGCATGGGTATATATTGGGATTAAAGGTGGAAGGTGAAGTTGAGTAAATTTATTTGATGTGGGGGTATATATGAGGGTCTATTGGAAATTGGTGGTCTTTGGAAGGACCTCTTTCTAGAGCGGTTGAATGCTCTCTCAGTTCTTGGATTTGGGTTATTTTGACTCGTTGATTTTACATGGGATTTAAGATGGGGTTAGGTTGGGAGATATAATATGTGAATATTCCTTAGAATGCTTAGGATATTAGGAAGAGAGTTTATGAGTTGTTTTTGATGGGAATAAACACAACAAAACAAAATAAAAAAAGAAAGAAAATGCAGAGGAAAAGAAAGAATATTAGGATTTAATGTGAAAAATCCTGAAATTAGGAAAAAGCAATGGAGCACTTCACACTAAAAAATCCACTATGAAAATTGGGAGAAATTATACAGATCTCTTTCTCTCTTACTCTCTCATCGTCTCTCTTTACTCTTCACATACAGGTTCTTCACAGAATTGACAAAGAAACTCTCATAAACCACCCCAAAGATGTAACCCTCCAAGTCAGACATGAAAATTGAGAAAGAAAACTGCCCAACCTAGCTCGCAATGTTGCTGCGCTATACTCTCTGTCTCTAACCTGACTGGCAGCATTGTAGTGCAAGAGTTTGGAGCACCGTGGCGCTTCGCTCTTTATCCCCGATCAGTAGAAGCATATAGTGCTGCAAAACTAGAGTATACTATGCTATACGATTGTGTGGGAAAAAATTTTTTCGGGCAATGCCCTGAACCCAAAGCAGGAGTAGGCCCCCTTTAACCCCCCCTGGCTCGACTGACGAAATTAAGGTCTGAGTTAACATTACAACTCAATTGATTGACACAATCATATTCCATACATAACTAATAGTTTGAGGTGATTGTGTAAAGGTTTTGGCGCATAGTGTTAAAAGGAAGGCTAAGTAGTCAAGTTTGGATGGATTTTGTGAAGCATTAATTTTTTGTGATTACTTATTGTAGGAATGTGGCATCTAAGAGAGCAACTCCAGATCAATAGATAGGAATGTAGTGAGCATAATATCAAGAAATCAAAATTAAATGCAAATAACAAAAATAATA
Source organism: Dendrobium officinale (assembly GCA_019514585.1). NCBI lineage: Eukaryota > Viridiplantae > Streptophyta > Magnoliopsida > Asparagales > Orchidaceae > Dendrobium > Dendrobium officinale. The sequence continues at coordinate 17,264,299 of CM033700.1, forward strand.
ATCTCTCACCAAAATGGGTGTTCCAAGAATCCAAGCCACTAAACTAGGAGTCGATGTATTGTCATCTTAAAAACTGCCAAAGAATTTTATTCAAACTGATTTCAGTTCTTCAAAACATTCTTTCATTACATCACTCTTGATAGATATAGACATTATAAGCATTAAAGAATACAAAATCACAAGAAGAGGAACCAATCTGCTATCATCAAACAAACACCAAGGATGAAGATAATTTCTTCCAACTGATTTCTATTCTTCAAAATATTCTTTCATTACAACATTCTTAATTTATGTAGACATTACAAGCATTGAAGAATACATAGCATCACTAGAAGAGGAAAGGGTGGCTAGACTGCTTAGTTGTCCTGCAGGGGAACTAGCTTTAGGCTTCAGAACTTCACCTTGGAAACATGGGGCTGCTAATCTAATGAATGATGCTCCAATGGAAGATGAAACAACATTTTGTACTGTACATGAGGCTCTGGAATGGCCGGCAAAGCAAGCAATGGCTTTGACTTTGATGAGGTGACAATATGATATGGCAACATTTGACTATCCGCTTGGACTACAATTCACTAACTTGAAACTTTTATCATTTTTTGATATCCTTAAATCATAACTAACATCCATTCATGCAAAAAAAAATCAAAATAAAAGAATTAAAATTAACTGATAATTTAAGAAAATTAAATGTTATTTATCCTTAACATAGATCATGTAATTGGCCTATGCTAAACCTATCTATATCACTTAGCCCTTCTTTTTTAATTGGTATTTTCTCCATCATTTATAAGAAAATAAATAAGAAATTAAAAAAAAAATGTTGAGATTAAATGTAGTGGAACGTTAACATCCTTAATGGAAAGTTCTATGAATATCCTTCTTTAAGATTGCATCCCTATTTCCTAATTTGGCACTTTGTTCTTGAATATGAAATATGGGATTGTTAGAATAATCAAAATTAACTTCTTCTTAGTTTCTTCTCAATTAAGTGTTAAAAGGCATGTTTTGGATGCTACTATTATCTACATCTTCACAGCTGCTTCTCTTTTTGTCCCACGTTCTTGAAATGGAGAGTCCATGGAGGGAGCATTCATATCTTCCATCCAATCCAAGCTATGGCTTCAAGATCTAGAAGAAAGAGATACTAAGGAAAACTCCATTAAGCACTGGCTCGTAGAGTTCAAAGACTAAGCCAATGATTTTGAGGACATACTAGGCAAGTACTAGTATGAGTAGCTCAGATTCCTACAAGCACAAAAAAACCAATAAGGAAAATCCTTCTTGGAAACGGAAGCGAGCAAAATTATTTAACTGAATAGTGAGAATGATAGGAGTTGATTCATGTCATTCTTGCCACTTCTTGTTGTGTGTGATGTTTAACCCACAGTTGCTTCTTTCATTGAGGCGGAGATGGCGGAGAGAGTTGATAAGCACTGTTAGGGATTTTATTTTTTACAGAAATGGGGAAAATAACGTGGTAAAGTTTGATTCAGGAAGCTCTTAAAATCCTAATTCATAATTGTAGGACTAATGAAATATGCAAATAAAGATGGAGTGTATTCATGTCAAATAAAGGCTAATAAACTATGATGCACCGACACTTCTACTCAAAGAGGCGTGCAATATCCGACACAACACGCGTCCGACACTCCTGATGTTGTTTGTTGATGGGGGCGGATCTCCGGGAAGGAGTGTCATTATGGGTCCTTTTAGGGGCCCACTTCTGATGTTGTTTGTTGACGGGGGCGGATCTCCGGGAAGCAGAACCGGATGTCACGCCCAAATCCGTTCTTCCTTCTCTTCTTTCTTTTCATTTCTCCGAGGCTTTGGCCTCCAGACTTGTTTTCCTTTCCATCGGGACCTTTCAGCGGTGGATCCCTGAACATATGGTTCAGGTGTCACACCCCGATGTTCACCGCGTGGGGTATACCTTCTTTCTCTTCTTTCCGCCACAACAGATAGACGTTCTCTTGGCGGGGTTCTCCTGGCCTCGATCACTAAAGGCCGTTGGAACTTCTTCTTCTTAAGACCTTTCTCCTTCACGGTCTTCAAGACCCGATAGACCCGGACTGATAAGGTCTCAGGTTCATTCCTCCTAGGAGGGGCTGGGACTTCACGTCGTTGCTCCCAGAAGGACTTCTTTAGCTCACCAGTGGAGCTATTCCTCTTCACCCATTTTAAATCAGAAAACTTGTTCCGGGTAGGAACATTGGCTTCAGGCACCTGGGTTGGCAGATTGAAAGGGTGAATAGGGAGCTGTTGTTGCTGAGCTCGGAGTTCAGCATTCATCTTTCTCCTTTGTCTTCTCGTAGGCCTCCCTCCAGATGAGGAGACTTCAGCATTGTATTCTCTAGGGGCAGATAACCTTGTCGGCAAAGTAGTGGTGTTGACAGTCACCACTGAGATTCTTCCGTCAGCTACAATCCTCTTGGTTGATGGGGCCTCAGTTTGAGAAAGTCTTTCAAATACAGAAACCCTCCCACGAGGATTTTCAGCAACAGGTCGTTGTGCCGGCAGATGCACACGACGGGTGACAGCTTCACTAACGGGTCGCTGCGCCGGCAGATGCGTGCGACGAGTAGGAGCCTCGAAAGCTCTTGCAACGATAGCAGGGAAGTCAACACTATCGAATTGGATGGTAGCTCCAGTGTTTCCGGTCTCAATGACAACATTAACCAGCTGAATCCTGGCTCCTCGTCCCAGCTGGACGGTCATCGGGGTCTTCTGTAGATCCATCTGCATAAATGAAAGGCAAGGGTTAGTAATCAGAATCTGATACATCACCCCGCACTTTCAAAATGCAGAGACTTGCACAGAACACAAAAATAAGAGAAGATAACATTAGCGAGCAATTTAAATAATATAAATCTAAAATACTGTTAAATACGTTATCTCAATGAAAAATTTTTTTTGAACGATCATTCTTAGGATACTTAAAATTTTAAGTACAGATCGATATGGATGCTACTATAATACTGAGACGACTAGCCAAAGATGGAAAGAGAAACCAATCCCCAGCGGAGTCGCCAGAAATCTGTGGGCTCCGAAAATTTGGTCCCGGCCTCCACTCGCTTTTTCTTTTTATTCGGCGAGGGAGTTTTAACTGAATAAGTTCCGAGGTAAATTTTGGAAGGCAGATGGGTTTGTGTTCGGCTGAGTGAGGAGATTGGCGGGATAGGGTGTCGGGAGCTGAACAGAGTTCCGGCTCTGTGTGTGTGGAGTCGGAGGAGGAAGGGAGTTTGGAGCAGAAGCTGGAGTGCGAATGGAAGCCGTGGGAAAGAGCAGCGTGGAGAGGGAGTGGGAATGAGGAGCTCAGCTTCTATTTAACGACGCCTGTGGTCGTTCGATCGAGGCAACGTCGCAGGATTTGCGCTGGACTCCCGGGAATGATACACGAACAGCACCGTTTGCAGGTTAGCGGGATTCCTGCAGGTTTTGTGGATGACGTGGATTTTTTTTTTTTAATTTTGATTTCTCTTTTTCTTTGCTTGCTGTTGGGTATAATCTGAAGGTTAACAATTTGGAATGAAGTAAAGGCTTCCTACCTTCACTAGTTGCAATAGAGACTCATTATAGCAGCCCCTTTGCTCCTGATCTTGAGAGAGAGAGGAGAAAGATATCAGCGAACTCTTGAATCAGTACCTAGTTTCGCTCGACTCTCTTGTTTGATCGCCACAAGCACCTAGCTGTAGACGCCTGGAGCTCCTCACTCGCCTGATCGGACGTAGGTGCACGCACGGACAGAGCCTCTCGGCTATGCTTGCTTCTTTCCTCACGATCGGGTCTCCTATACGCACGCAGAGGATCAACTGACCCTCTTCTCCCCTTCGGCTGGATGCGCCTAAGCAAGAGAGAAGCTTGGTTCTCTCTTTTCTTCCCTCTCTCCCGCTCTTTCTCTCCCGCTCTCTTTGTTCTCTGGATCGGGACGGACAAGCACGGGGGAGCCGAATGAGGCTCCCCTTTCGATCTCCCTCTCCATATGGGACAGACATGCCCATGCCTACTCGAGTATTTTGCCGTAGGATGAGACTTCTGCTACAAGAGATAAGAGATCTCCGCGATCTCTCTGCTGTAGCCGCCCGTGGGAATCGAAGTTTTGATGAATAACGGCCGCAAAATTTGAAAATCAGGTAAATCCTAGCCGTTGGATGCAAGGACTGATTTGGAAGGATCAATTGGGATAATGTTGAGCCCAAATTGGAACCGATTCGAACCGATTTGAGTCGATTCGAGTCCGTTTAAGGCCGTTCAAGTCAATTTTACAAAATTAGACTTGAATTGGCGTCGAATTACGTCGAATTTGGCTCGACGAGGCTCGATTATGCTTGATTTGATTTGTTTTGATTTTAATTAAATTAAATTAAATCTAATTTAATTAAAATGAGGCTAATTTGATGAAATTAAAATTTCATTTCAACAAATCAGGGCCCGATTTTGCTTCGGATGCGTTCGATCGAATCGATTGAGCCTAGTCGGGCTCGCTCGGGGTCAGGTCGACACGAAAATGTGCTTCAACAGGTATAATAGTGGGATTTTAATTTGTGCTAAAGAGGTTGAAAATAAGAAGTCTACATTGTTTAAATTCAAAAAACAGGGATGTTGAAATGAAGAGTTTATTTCAAGTTTTGAAGAAGTCATAATTAATTCCACAATTCATGCCATACCATTAGAACTTGTGGCATCATACAAGGAGGTTGTAGATAAGACAATAAACACATGCAAAGTCATGACTGAATTCAAGCCAAATTTCAATTTCCTAAAAGTTGGGGCAACCAATTAGGAGGAATTTAACGGAATCAATACAACTCTCCAAAAATCTTCTTCATTTTAGCAGATAATTCTAAGTAATATTCTTCTAGGTATTTTCAAAGAATGTGATAAGCATTTATATAGGAACTTGTCTTATCTAAATAGATAGGAATTATCAATCTTTTCTATTTTAGGCTAGATTTAAATTTTCATGTAATTTTCTGATTTATTTGTTAGGGAATTACATAGTAATAAATATAAATAATAATTAGGCTTTGAATCAATTATTATATGTCTTCCTCTCCAAATCCCACTGATTCCCAGTCCCAGGATTAAAAGTCATTAACTTTATTCTTCTTGATTTCTACTTGTAGTTGTTCCGCCAAGACGAGGAATTCAACATGCCTTGAATCATACTTGATTACATCATTTAGGGAGGAAACTGAAACCTCCTGTTGCTGTTTTCGTCTCGGGTTTGTTGTTTACAGTGAATTTCCTTACAATATTCGGCGAGTTCAGAGGAAAAATAAAGAGGAATGACAAACAAACAGTGGAAAAGACAGGCGAAGGAAGGCTTATACGATAGAAAATTAGATTAGGATATTGATGATCCTTTACATTCCTTGATCTTCTTATTGTTATTGTCATATGGACTGGTTATTGATGATCCTTTACATTCCTTGATCTTCTTATTATTATTGTCATATACTTGTGGGCTCCGAAAATTCGGCCCCGGCCTCCGCTCGCTTTTCTTATTCGGCGAGGGAGTTTTAACGGACTAAGTTCCGGGGTAAATTTTGGAAGGCAGATGGGTTTGTAGATAAGACACTACCCAGAGATTTCGCCCTCATTTTGCGAGGACTTTATGATCTGAGTTCTGGTTTCCTATAGGCGCAAGCCCCTATAGTTAATTACCCCTCCCGATCACGAGAGAGAACTTTCGATTAAGGCTAGTCGTCGATCAGATACGTATAGAGATGCGTGTTATCTGGCATATAGTAGCAGCATAGGTATGGATTTAGGATTTGAAAATTGGGTTTGGATTTGGGAATTTGGAGAGTTTGATATTTAAAATAGAAATTTCACCATCCTACACTTAAAGCTGATGGTGGGGGAATGGATGATGGACCCGATCAAGATCCCATGGTTCCGTCATCCCGGGCCATCGTGGTCCCTGGTCTACTTAGTCAGAGGAGGTAGTCGACCCAACCTGACAGAAGGATCCTTGTCGGCAGCCATGGGTTGCTTCGTCCAAGGGTACCTTGTAGACCGGGGGTGATGTTTGTCTAAGGGGACAAATTTGAATCCACTTTAGCTGACAGAGGGCTTTGTGCCCTATCAATCATATCCTATTGATTCATATCTCAAGGATTTGATGCCAATAAGGAGCGTATTGGCTCTGGCCATAACCGCCATCTGTGGTGCCATTTGGCGGCAAAACCACTCGGTTCAGAGGGCCCCGGGTCGTCGTAACCGTTTATCCTGCGGTGCCATTTGGCGGCCAACCGCCGGTTAGAGGACACGTACCACGTCCTTATTAGCAGGAGATTGTTTGAGAATGGATCCTAGTGATATTTTCGACTAGGCATTTCGCTCTTTGTGAGCTGAAGTAAATTTTGATTTGTCCGCCTCGACAAACTGTTGCGGAGGGCGGATGGATTTTGCTTTAAGCGCGTTGATGGATTTATTTCATTTTAAATATTTTTGGATTTTGGGATTTTTGAGTTTTTGTAGTATTTGGGTGGAGCTTTGGAATATTTGAAATAAAATTTTGGATATTTGGGAGATATTTGAAAATATTTGGAAACCCCTCCGGTTGAGATATGCATTCAACACGGCCATCATCGGGGTGTTGGGTCATTTCTCTTTACGGATTGAACCTTGTCAACTCTGTCGGGCTGTCGACAGAGGATCGGGTTTTGTAGGCTTTGAGCCTTTGGGAGTGAATTCTTTTGATTTTAGGCTTTGAAGGCCTAATATGAATGTTTTAAAACAAATATTCTGGTCGTCACGGCCACATATTTGCTTAATGGTTCGAACCCTGTCGACTCCTATTGACCCGTATAGGAGGATCGGGTTCGAACTAGAATTCACTTGTCAACCCGCGCAGCATCCCTAGACGTCACGTGTGTACCAATAACACGCTCGCCGGGGCCCATGCGGGTTAAGATTGTATTTTCCCCTTTTAGTGTATCTATGTGCATACAAGTTAAGGTGCTGTGCGGGGATATTCTTGGAATAGACGCCTTCTGTCTGCTTGTACGAATGCTGCAGATCCGGTGGCGTGGCGTAGCAGCTTCTGAATAGACTTGTTCGCTGCTTCGTACAGGTAGACTGTCGTGCACTATTTGTTGATTTTCGTAGGCGGGTCATAGTGCACTAACTAATCTCCTGCCTTGTATTGGTAGACGCTCGTAGATAGCTTGTTGTATGCAATATGAGTTTTTCCTACTGCAACTCATAAGCACTTGCACTTGATATATTCACTTTATATCTTGCTCGTGGACCATAGGCTGGGTGTACTACGAGTCTTCTATAGTGGCCAGTGGATATTTGCATATGATGTATATCATCCAGTGTTTTACTTGCATATGACATGTTGTGTATTCGATGGGGCTCCAATAATAACATGCAGATACTTGTATTCGCTATGATCATTTGGTGTTTGGCTCGTGGATGACATCTTGAACATGTAGCGGGTCTCTTCATCAGCTTGCAGGAGCTCCTATCTGCTACAATTCTCTTCTGTACTTACTCGTAGATGGCTCTTTGTACGTGTAACAGGTCTCCTAAGATAATTCATAGGAGTTCAAATTTTCCACCAACCTCTTCATGCACATTGGTTGGTAAGGTACTACATTCATTGTGATTATATTTGTTTGATTGTGAACATGATTGAAATGTTCATTGATGTGTGCATATGTATCTTCCTCTTCCTTATTACTTGTGAATGAGATATAATAGGGACCTTCCTTGTCCACTATACATCTTTGTGTGCTCACTGGTATCCGCTTGAATGATCAACATTTGTTTATTGAATCTCTATATTTTGATTGTTGATTTGAATGTTCTCCAAAAGTTTCTTGTTGATGATTGCTTGCAAATTCCTCTTGAAACTTTGCTTATTACAAGCATTGTGTCCATTCATCGGTGTTCAAATAGTCCCATGCTATCTTATAGAGTCTAAGTCTTCGTTGTAGTTCATTTGCAAATTCAGGTGTGAGTTCAATTCAGCTTCATTGTTCAATTTATTTGAGTTCAAGTAGCTCCTTGTTGTCTTTGTGGCATTCAAGTTCAAATTTAAGTCTCATTCGGATCGTTGCTTGAGTTCAAATAGCAAGCTCAAGTCGTATATCTCCTGTAGCCCTTTGCAAACTCAAGTCCAAAATATTTATTTCATTTAGGTTTGAATTCAATCAAGTCTTTGTAGTATTGTTAAGCTTGAATGAAAGTCCAAGTTTAGGTCAACTTGAGTTCAACTCAAGTCTTGCACAAATTCTTGTTTGAGTTCCTTTGCTTAGTCATTTGAGTTCAAGATTGAGCTCAAGCTTACAAGTCTTCTACTTGAGTTTAAGTTCAAATGCATGTCTCCTGTTGTCCTTTGAGTTCGTGTCCGAGCTCAAAATGAGTTCAGTCAAGTTCTAATGAGAATCCAGGTTCATGTTCATATTTGTTTCAATTAGAATTGAATTCATTTGGGTTCAAGTTCAATTAAGTCATTTGTTGCAATCCCAAGTTTCTCCACATTCGAAGAAGTCCAAGTTCATCATTTTTTTGTTCAAGTCCTTGGATATCCAATCCAAAATTCGGCAGCCTCCCGGCGTCTCCCCCGTTTAGGGGAAAAACCAAGAGGCAACCATTCCCATCGACGCTACGTGAGCGCTTCAGGTAGGTGTCAAAAATGACACGCGGCGGTCGCGAATGAAAATTTTTTATCCCCGCCTGCTACGTGAGCATTTAAGGGTTTTTAGGTTTGTTGATTATAAGAAGAAAACAGTAGTTAGGAAAAACACAGATTTCCCCCCTCTGCACCACGTGGGCGTTCGGGGGTACTTATATAAAAATAACATAAAATAAAATAAAGACAAAAATTTTTATCCCCTTCGCCGCAAGCGTCGCACCGGTTTCCCACCCTAAACGCTACTTGAGCGCCTCGGGGGTTTACCGGCTCGTTGCAAGCTTTGAAGAGGGATTCTTAAATCATTGCGAGCCTCGCACCGGTTTCCCACCCTAAACGCTACGTGAGCGCCTCGGGGGTTTGCCGGCTCGTTGCAAGCATCGAGAAAAGAACCTTTTCATTTTACTTTTTTTTATAATTAGTGATAAATTAAATATAATTAGTTATATTTAAATTACAACTAATTGTATTTAACTTAAAATTAATTACAAATTAATTAAACATAATTTATAATTAATTAAAAATTAATTATAATTAATTACATTTATCATATAATTAATTATACTTAACTTAAAATTAATTATAAATTAATCATATTTAGCTTATAATTAATTATAAATTAATTACAATTAGTTATATTTAATGAATAACTAATTATATTTTAATTTAATATTAATTATAAATTAAATTAATTTAATTTGAGATTAATTATAAATTAATTATAAATAATCTCAAATAAAATAATAAAATAAAATAAATAACAAAAAGTAATAATAAAAAATACTAATGATCATTAATAATAATAATAATAATATAATAATATTATTATTATTATTAACAATATATTAAAATACCTAAACTAAGAGGTGTGAAGGGGAGGATCGGCCAGAGGAGATCGGGCAAGAGGAGAAGAGAAGGCGTATGAATGGAGCTCGATCGGACAAGGGAGGAATCGGGTAAGTCTCTCTCTCTCTCTCTCTCTCTCTCTCTCTGGATCGGACGAATCAGAGGTCGGGGAGGACTAGGGCAGAGGCGACAGGCTTCTTGCTGGAGCTTGAGTTTCGGGATAAGGAGTCGGACGGGAGGAGGAGGTCGGGATGGCTGGAGATCAGAGCTTTCGTGTGGAGGAGGTCGGGTAGGGAGCGGCTTCGTGTGAGAGGAGATCGTGAGCAAGCGTGGAAGGAAGAAGTGGGAGAGAGTGTCGTGGGAGCAAGAGAGAGCTGCGTCGTGGAGTGGAACCGAGAGCAGAAGGAAGCAGCGACTGGAGCTTGCTGTGTGCGTGGAAACAGAGGGAGAATCGGTGTATGCGAAGTGTCCAAAGAAGCAGTGGAGGTTCGGTATTTAACGACACGAGCGGGAAGAGATCGAGAGCTGGATTTCGGCAGGGATTGCGGAGAAGCGACGCGAACGGCGCCGAATTTACAGTCCTCGGCGGAATTTCAGCAGGGATTTCGGCAGAAATAGTGGATCCATCGGGTAAGATGTATGCACGTTAGATTTTGGCTTCCTCTTTCTCTTTGTTCTTCTGTGTATAAGATGCAGGTCAACAATACTTAGATTTGTTCTCATAGAAAATTTCTAGACCTTTTGCCTTTGGAACAACTTTAGAAAATCCTATTGGGTCAGCATCATTATTCTCGAGTAAATTTGGTATCATAGTAGGTCATATTGAAAAAAAAGGCAGGTCATATTGATTGTCAAGTTGATTCTGTATCAAAGTTATCCTGAAGTATCTTTAGCAAAAATGACTTATTCGTCATCATCTTGTATGGAAAAGATAACTAGCAGAAATAAACAGGGTTTCAAAAATCGTATATGACCTGCCGGTCTGACCAGTTCAACCGTGAACCGGTCTACAACAAGTCATTTTGGTTTAGCCTGACAACCGATTTTGTATCAAATTGGGATGAATCAGCGAAAACCCCGGCAAACCAGTGAACCGATGTCGGTTTCCTTGAACCGGTTAATTCAATTTCAATAATATTTAAACAATTAAATAAAATAATTTAATACATAAAGAATAACATATTTAAGTAATATTCATAATTTAACAAATTAATTTAAATTTAAAATGTTTAATTTTTAAATAAAGAAAATCCAACTAAGCATTTCACATGGTTCTAACACTTCATATGAGTTCCGCATCCAAACTCAAAAGGCAAGATAAAATGTGAACATTACGAAGAGGAAGTTCTCAAAGTGATGTGGGACTAAATCAATTAAAGTTTTTATTTCTTAAGTTTACAACATACAATATATATTTTAAAATAGGTTTTTTAAATAATTTTTTATGATGTAAATAACATTCATTTTTAATTAATAAATTTAAATAAATTATATACTTCATTTATTATTTATGTACTATAACAATTATTTATTTATTAATAATAAATGATCCAACTTTAATAATTTATAAATGTAAATTTATAATATAAATTTAATATATAATTTATAGGAGTAAATTATATTTAAACATATAATATAAATTAATAATAATTTATATTAAATTTATAAATTTATATCTAAGTTAAATTTTTGTTAAATTTTTTGAATTAAATTTAAAGATTGAATATATTTAAATTTAAAATTACATAAGATATTATTTATGTTTGAATTCAATTCATTTTTTAATAAAAAATTTATATTATTTCATGCTCATTCTATTATTTAAATTTTATTTAAATAATTTTTATATTTATTATGTTATCTAGTTCAACCCCGGCCAACCAATTGAATCCTAAACTTCTCCTTCTTCGGTTCTGTTCGGTCCATTTTTCAGAAGCTTGGAAATAATTGAAGCTTATCCGCATGTTTTTAAACCATATGAGGGCTATATGCTTGTTATGATAACCAATGGAGTTAAAGTGTTATTAACACTTAAATATTTCATAAATGTTTATCAATTGTCTCATTTATGGACACTTTCCTGTGCTGCGGTCATTGTTTAGTAAGATCTGGTCAGTCATCTAAGAAAATTAAAAAGCTAGGAGTAATCCTGTTTGGTAACCTCTCTTTGTGTTTTATCATTCTCTTTCTATTAGCTTGCTTGATGATTGTTGCACAATTGTCTCTCGATCTAGGTTGGCATATGAGAAGCTAGTTTTCTGTGAAAGTTTCCACCAAAAGGAGTCTGGATGGAGGGAATGTGCTTTTTGTGGCAAGGTGCAGTTTTTTTTAAACGTTATGTATTTTCATTTCTTGCTGTTTCATTTTGTCTCTTTGCTTTCGGTTATTAACATATCTTTTGCAGCGTCTACATTGTGGATGCATTGCTTCAAAGTCTATGCTCGATCTGCTTGATGGTGGAGGAGTACAGTGTCTTATGTGCTTGAAGAATTATGGAAATTCTTCAGTAAGTTAGTTCGATCTACATAATGTAATGAAGCATTCATGAATTTTTGTGCACCCAACTTTTTGCATTCTTAGATATTCTAGCTATATCATTTCTTCGTTGTATAGTTTTTGTACCACCGTTTATATAAATGGTAGTTCTGTCATTCTTTGTTATTTTATTTTAAAGTTGTCATTCTTACTGTATGGTTCTTGTATAACCATTACGGCTCTCCATGATTAATAAAACCTTGCTTTGGATACACAATATCTATAATTTGGCAATATTATTCTTTTTTTGTTAGTGAATGTAATGAAGCATGCATGGATTTTTCATTGGATCCTGAGACAACCATCTGATTTGTGTGCACAACAGTCATGTGATAACCTTAGCATTGAGTTGTGATAAATTCTCTCATTATGTGTCCGTTCCTCAAAAGGATTTTTTATGCTAATAAAGTATGGCAAGTGTCCATTCACAGTCATATGTGACAATTTAAATTCTATAGATTGCAAGTATGGGAAATACTCTGAAGTCATATTTTGAATAATTGGAGGTCTAGAAATTAATTTCTACTTTAGTACAAGACTACAAGCAATAGATAACGAGGATTCTAGAAGGATCTGCTCTATGATGTTAAGCATGAACAAATTGCCTTTGTTCTGAAATGAGTGAATTTGCGTGTTAATACTGCATTTAGAGTTTTGGCGCAATTTTCCATAATGGTAGATAACTCAATGAAATGACATATTAACTTAATATAGATCTGGAAAATAAAATAAACATTGCATAAATGTAAATTATGTTATCGAATCAAAGAAAGGCCACCCCTTGCATTAGCTAGCTTTGTCATTGCTGGTCAATTCATGATTTATAGGAGCTAAAAAAACCATCAATAAATTGATGTAGTTGAAGTTGGCTAATTTGGAAGTAATCAACACCCTAAAAATACACATAAAAACACCTTTCTCCTGAAAATTACATTATAATCTTAGATATCTGACGCGGCTGTGGACACCACTCCAGGTTAGGGTGGGTAGGCGGAATTCTAGGAGTCAAAAGTCTCCTGTTTTGTGGGTCCCATCCCCCCATTTTAAACTTATATGAGGAGAAGGATTAAGAGGAGGTCATTGGAGGAAATGTGAGGTGCATTTATGGTGGGATTATGACTTTTTAAGGGGGAAAGTTTGTATGTTGGGGGATGATGTAAATAATTCTCTAGAGTAGTTTTCTTGGGTGGTTTTGGGTTCCTAGTTGTTGCTAGGAATTAGGGGAGAGCTGTTTCACCTCTCGAATATTGAATCAATTGTATATTGTGTTTCTTTTGATTGAAGATTATTATTTCAGCTTTATTAATGTTGTTCATGTATATCATTGATGTTTTTTCTTGGTTGTTGGCTATTTTTATGCTGTTTGGTGCTGATTTTGTTTTAGTGGCTGTTTTGGGTGCTAAATTTGATCCACAAATCCTATTAAATTAGTATCAGAGCAAGTTTTTTGGACTGATGGTCGGGAGGAGAGTTGAGGCATTGGAAGAAAGTCAAAGGAGGAAGTAGGGCAGCTGCAAACAGATGTGGGATTATTGAATGAGTGTTTTTTAACGATGGAAGGAAGGTTTGAGAATATAGAGGGGATGATGAAGTGGATGTATGAGTTTCAAACTAAAAGTGGCACCGCCAGAAGCAAGGGAGAATCAGGAAGATGAAATGCCAAGGGAAGACAAAGAGGTGAGAATTTTAGGAGAGGAGGAAATACCTCACCTTGAGTCTCTACCGAGAAGGGGGATAGATAGGGAATATGAAGGTAGGAGTGAATGAGAATAAGAGAACAGACGGGTTGAATTTGAAGGAAGAGGGGATACGAAAGGAGAAGGAAGGAGAGGGAATCGGGGAGAGATCACAATGCTCGCTTCATGGGAGGAACGGGGGGTGAAAGGGTAAATTGGAGCGAGGAAGATTCGAAGGTCAGGAAGCTGAAAATGTCGGTTTTTTGAAGGCAAGGATGCTCATGGGGTTGATCTGTAGAGTGGATATATATTTTGTGGTGAATGTGTTGACAGAAAGGGGAGAGGCTAATGGCGGCAGCTCTATGTCTTAATGGGAAGGCGCTGGCATGGTTTCAATGGAGGGAGATGAGGTACCGATGTTGACCTCCACATAAAAAACATAAGAGAAGAAAATATCTCCTCAAACTTCTTACAAATCCCATGCCAACGTCGCTAGGGCTCTTTTTATGCTCTGCTCTTAATTAATAAAAGGAAGAGAAGAGGAGCCTTCGGCTCTTGTTCCCGAACATGGTCCTTCTCTGCTTGTCGCTCTGTTCGATACTTGCACACATCGGACTCCAGCCAACCTTACTACCTCCCCCAACACCAGCAACCTTCCTTTCATGATCATACAACCCTTCATCGCATCCGACCACTGCCTCGCACCTCTTCCTCTACTGTACCAATCCCAATTGACCCCTTCTTACACAACCATTCTAAATCCCCGTCGCTGTTCTATCTCACCGAACTCCACAAGCTCATGTCCGAACCACATCCAAATCGAGTGCTACCAGATGATCTACCCATTGCTTGTACCGAAACCTGATTCCGCCTCTCTTTGTTGAATTGATCTACCTCGTGAAAACACCACAGCCGATCCCCTCTCCCTCTTTGTCACTCACATCCAATCTCCCTAGGCGGCCTGCACACGTGAAGACCCTAGCATCCCTCAACCCGCTTCTTCCTCACTGCATTTTCCCGATTCCTCCTCAGAGTTGGTTAGAACCTCTCCTCTCTTTCTCCTTACAGCTGCCCATTAACTTTCTAAACAAGCCCATTCAACCCACTACACACCTCCTCCCTCCATCCACAATACCACCTCTCTTCTCTCTCTATTATATATATATATATATATATATATATACACACACACAACAACAACAACAACAACAACAACAACAACAACATCAAGCCTTTATCCCACTACGTGGGGTTGGCTACATGAATCCTTTTTCTCCATTGTGTCCTATTAAAGGTCAAATTCTCGTTTAAATCTAATAAAGAAAGGTCATTCATAATATTTTCTAACCAAGTCTTTTTAGGTCTGTCTATACCTTTCTTAACATAAGTCAAATCTAATACCTCTACTCTCCTAACCGAGTCATTGGAAGGCCTCCGTTTTATGTGACCAAACCATCTAAGGCGACTCTCTCTAATCTTATCTTCTACTGGAGCAACTCCAACCTTTTCACGTATATGGTCATTTCGTATCCTATCTCTAAGGGTAAAGCCACTCATCTACCTGAGCATCCTCATCTCTGTCACACTTAACTTAGTATTATGCTTCTCTTTTAATGGCCAACATTCAGCACCATAAAGCATTGCAGGCCTCACTACCATCTTATAGAATTTTCCCTTAAGTTTGAGGGGTACTTTCCAATCACACACAACAAGCCCGATGCATTCCTCCACTTCAACCATCCAACTTGAATTCTGCTGATAATATCTTCATCAATTTCACCATCACTCTGAACAATAGATCAAAGATATCTAAAACGTATACTTTTATTAATGACTTGATCGCCCAAAGTCACAATCCCCTCACTAGGTCTATTACTACTAAAATTACACTCTATATATTCCATTTTAGATCTACTCAAGCGAAAACCTTTAGTCTCTAATGTTGACCTCCATAATTCAAGTTTATTTTCAACTCCCTCTCTAGTCTTATCAACAAGAAGAATATCATCAGCAAAAAGTATACACCAAGGTGCATCCTCTTGCAAATGTCTAGTGAGAACATCCATGACTAAAGCAAAAAGATATGGGCTTAAGGCTGATCCTTGATGTAACCCAACCGAAATAGGGAAATACTTGGTCAAATCACCTTGTGTTTGAACACAAGTAATAGCTCATGCATACATATCTTTAATGATTTGAATATAAGCATTATTAACTACTTTCTTTTCAAAAACTCTCCATAGCACTTCTCTTGGAACTTTATCATATGCTTGTTCTAAATCAATAAAAATCATACGTAGATCCTCCTTATTTTCTCAATATTTCTCCATCAAACCTCTTAATAAATGTATAGCTTCCATAGTCGACCTACCCGGCATGAATCCAAATTAATTTTGAGAAACATTAGTATCACACCGCAACCTATGCTCTATAACTCGCTCCCATAGTTTTAAAGTATGACACATCAACTTAATTCCTCTATAATTCGCACAATCTTGTGCATCACCTTTATTATTAAAAATAGGAATTAACACACTCATTCTCCACTCATCTAACATCTTTTTAGTCTTCAAAATAGTATTAAAAAGTTTAGTAAGCCAAGAAATTCCTTCATCTCCTAAGCATTTCCACACCTTTATTGGAATAACATCAGGCCCAACAGTTTTTCCATCTTTCATTTTCTTTAACGCATCTCTAACTTCAATTTTACTAATACACCAATAAAAACATACATCTTTATTATCATTTAGGGTGCTAAGGTCACTATAGTCAATCTTATTTTCACTATTTTCATTAAAAAGTTTAGCAAAATATCTCATCCACCTTTGTTGAATATTATCTTCTAAGAAAAGTAATTTTTGATCTTCATCCTTAGTACACTTCACTTGAACTAAATCCTTACTACTCCTATCTCTTTGTTTGACTAACTTATACCTATATCTTTCTCCCTCCTTAGTATCTAAACTATTATATAAATCACTAAAAGCTAAGGTCTTTGCATCGCATATTACTTTCTTAGATTCCTTACGAGCCTCTTTATATCTTTCCCAATTATCAGAATTTTTAAATTAAACCAAGTTTTATAACAAATCTTCTTATTCTTAATCTTTTCTTGCACATTTAGATTCCACCACCAACTATTTTTACTATTAGGTGCTTTTCCCTTTGATAATCCAAGCACATCTTTTGTAATATTCTTAATATTACTAGTCACTTTTCCCATATAACATTAGCATCCTCATGCAAAGATAAAATCTTAAGATCTAAAATCTATCCTCCCTCATGCAAAGATAAAATCTTAAGATCTAAAATCTTACTCTCAAAAATATTTTTGTTAATATTCTTTAAAAGCCCCCATCTAATCCTAGAATATCGTTTTACTTTTTTTTTTATTATCTGCCCCTTTATCTTAAAGTCCAAAACTAATAATTGATGTTGGGTACATAAATTTTCACTCGGAATAACTTTACAATATTTACAATCTAAACGATCTAATTTTCTTATAAGAAAATAGTCAATCTGAGTTGTACTATATCCATTTTTATAAGTGATGAGATGCTCATTCCTTTTCTTAAATATTGTATTAGCAATTGATAAATCATAAGCTAAAAAAAAATCTAATATGGTCTTGCCACCTACGTTTGTTGTTCCAAAATCATAGCCACCATAAATGCTTTTAAAATCATCTACCTCTCTACCAAGTCCATTTAAATCTTCTCCAATAAAAACTCTCTTTTAGAGGTATCTTTTGTACTAATTCTTCTAAGTCATTTCAAAATTTTAATTTACTCATATCCAAATCTATTTGAGGAGCATAAGCACTTATAATATTAACAATCTTATCATCAACAATAATCTTTAAAACTATAATTCTATCTCCAATTCTATTAATTTTTATAACATTATCCTTCAAACTCTTATCTATAATAACACCTACACCATTTCTACTACGACTCCTACCCGAATACCAAAGTTTAAATTCTAAACTATCAATTTCCTTAGTCTTCTCTCCAACCCATTTAGTTTCTTGAATGCACAAAATATTTATCTTCCTATAAATCATAATATCTTTTAATTCCATTAATTTTCCTGTAAGGGAACATATATTCCAAGTTCCTATCTTAATTTTAGTTTCATGGACTAGCTTCTTTGCCCACATCCATCCTTGATGTGGGAATTCTTGCCTATTTAACACTACACCCGGGCGCCGGTGCAGTGGCCCTTGCTCACTTGTCACTGTATTCAGGCCATACAGCGCGTCGCTTTCAGGGGACGCCCTATCATTAACACAATTTCTTAAATGATTCATGTCATTATTATTCGACAAGTTTTACGCTGGTTGTCTACTACCTAATGCACCCCTCCACTTTTCTCATACAAAACTTGGGACCTGACAACGGTAGTGTTTATATATATATATATATATATATATATATATATATATATATATATATATATATATATATATATATATATATATATATATATATATATATATATATATATATATAAAGTAGCAAAAAAAAAAAAGAAGAGAAGAAAAGAAAAAAAAAGAGAAACAGAAGAAATGTTAAAAAAAAGAGAAAGAAAGGAAAATAAAATTTTTGTGTTCATTGTCTCGATCGTCGTGTTGTCGACATCACCTCGACATTGCCGTCCTCACTCACAATTTATAATGTCGCTAAACCTAGAAAACTCCAAAATTCTTGTTTTTGGCGTTTGCAGTGCATCGAAAAACCACCCATACACATTTTTCTTAGCGTGGTGGGAGGGAACCTGATGCGAAGCTTGCGGCGAGGCGAGTAGAACCTATACACATTTTTCTTAGCGTGACGGGGACACTTCTAAGTACTCGTGTATGCGTCTAACGGTCTAAGTACCTGCAGTGAAAGAACTGCATTTCAAACAGGTACACCTAAAGGCCCATAAACGTCTTTCTTACCGTGGTGAAATTAAAGATTATAACTACGGTGTCTCCTGACACTTACCACATGTGCCTTTCTTGGTGTGGTGGGAAGGCCCATACACCTGAAATTTCTCCTAAATTGGGGAAACGTCGGGTGCTGTCGAAATTTAAATTGAATAGAGTACTCAAACTTAAACATAAATGCAGGGGACTGAACTCTTAAATGAATATTATGAAACTTAACATTAAGCTTTAAAATGCGCAATCACAATACAAATGCAAATACTAAATAATGGTCGGGGTAATTTAAATTAACGTCAACAAACAACTACAAGGACTTGTGGTGAACATGCCCTCAATACATGCAAATGATGAACAATGAAACTCAACTGATGCCTCTATTAATCAGCCTATGACCAATATGAGTTAATGTCAACTAATTTGCAATATGAATGCATTATGCCCTACAAACAATGATGTTTGACATCCAAAGAAGATACTAATCTGCCAACAGAACATATTTGAGGAAGTTATAATGAATATGGCTTGCTTACAGCTAATGCTAAGTAGCTTACAACTATTTTCAAGTAGCTTGCAAAATAACTCATTAATCCCCCTACAATTAATGATAATTGATATGTAATAGATGTGATAAATTGTTAGCTAATATGCATGGAGATGCTAGTGATGAATATAGTTCAGCCTACAGTCAACGTCAAAATCATGAATGCGCATACTGATTTGCATGTAAGCAATGCCGAAGGATATGCTGCAAGTTTATTTAATCCTCCGCGAACATAGATATGTGACACGTCATTTACAAGCAATGATAAAAAACTGTAACCAATGCAAATACCTATATGTGATGATGAAATAATTGTTGCACGCGCAATGATATTCCTATGGGTGAGAACTAGCAATAGGTGGTGAATGTAAGGAAATCCCTATAGCCAACACTGATCACCATGCAAACGAATATACCAGCCTCCTATGAACATAAAATCAGTGCGCAAGGAACGTACCTATTTGTCTGTAAACAACAAGGCCTCTTGCAAATATATGTAGTGCTGCATATGATGAATGTTGGCGCCTGCCAGCAATGAAAGAAGATTTGTCATGCACAATATTATTCTACAAGTGGTAGCCAGCAACAGACATCGAATGCTACGACATCCCTGCAATTAACATCAAAATATAAGCAAACATATTCAACCATGCAATAACATCCAAATACACTGGTCCTATATAAGTAAAAACAGACGATACATAGCAAATGCAAGCTCCTAAGAGTCATTGTAGGAGGCCCGACTTATGTATAACATGCCACTTACAAGCAAGTGCAGACGCTTGTGAGGAACACAAACATCTGCAAGTAACTGCACGAGATTCATTAGTGCACAACAGCCTAGTTGCATATTTTATGTAGACAAAGGGGGGGGGGTCAACACAAGTCCAAAATAATTCAGATTTTGGCTTCCCTTGAGTCTACTAGCTCAATCCAATTGAGCTAGAATTTTAGCTCATTTATGAGCTAGGCTTTAGTTCATTTATTGAACTAGGGATTAGCTCATTATTAGCTATGAATTTTAGTTCATATTTATCTTTATTTAAATACACTTTTATTATAGTTTTTAATGTCTTAAAAGTTGTCTCTTGGATTTCCAAAATAAGGCTTTTGGGAATCCAAGATAGTTGTTTAGTCTTCCCATGTGTGGCTCCTTGAATTCCACCATGGCTTTGTGTTTTTTCATGTATGCCTCTTGGGATCTCACGGCTGGCTCCTTCTTCCGTGTGGTTCCTTCGTTTCCTGTGGCCATGGCTCTCGGTCCGTGCGGTTCCCCTCGTCTTCCGTGGCTGTCTCCTTGGTTCCTGGTTTGGGTGTTAAAACCGTGAGCTTTGGGGGGAGATTCCCATGTTTTTAATGCTTAGATATATGTGTTAAATTTATGTAATGTGTCCTTTTGTATTCCCCTTTCATACCTATAAATATGAGGGGTTATGTAATGTTTGAAGTAAGTTGAATATGATGTGATTTTTGGAAAAAATCTGTTAACCTGCGGGTTGCTTGGAAATCCTGCGGGCTCTTTCCACCCTTCTTTCTCATCCCCTATGGAAATCCTGCGGGCTCTTTCCAACCTTTCTTCTCGGGCTTCTAATCTCTTTCGTCTCTCCGCAAGTGCCACTCCACCTGTATCCTTCTTCTCCAAGTGCAGCAACTATAGGGTGTCGTCATTTTGTTTGCAAGAGTCGTTTGTATTGTTGTAAGTTTTCTTTTGTTTAGTTTAAATTGAATTGTAAGAGTTTGTTCGTCTCTTTTCTCGTCTTTCTCAATTTCGCCCGTAGAAGTCCGTAGTGTCTTTTGTGATCGAAGAATACAGGTCCCCTATATTTTTTGGTTGCATCATTTGGTATTTTCCATTTTTTGACTTTGATACCTATATATTTTAATGATGTAAGCAAAAAATATAGGGGAGCATATATTTTTTGCTTAACAAAAATAAAACTAAAACGACACCGACAAAGCAAAGACTAGAAGAGGAAAGAACAAACTCTTACAATTCAAATAAAACTAAAAAGACGAAATTACAACGACGACGACTTGCAAACTTAAAATTAAACGACAGACATCCTAAAGTTGCTGCACTTGGAGAAGAAGGATACAGGTGGAGCAGCACTTGCGGAGAGACGAAGAGATTAGAAGCCCGAGAAGAAGGGTGGAAAGAGCCCGCTGGATTTCCAAGCAACCCGCAGGTTAACAGATTTTTTTTCCAAAAATCAAATATCATTCAACTTTTCAAAACATTACAATTCCCTCATATTTATAGGTATGAAAGGGAATATGAAAAGACACATTATATTAATTAACACAAGAACCTAAACATCACAAGCATTAAACCTATTAATGCATTGCACGAAAAAACATCCCAAGCCATGGAATCGAAGAGGCAACCGTGGGAGCCAAGGAGGCCGCACGAGAGCCAAGGGGCACGGCCTCGGGAAAAGAGCCCAGGCACAGGAAAACCAGCGGCCGGTCGGAATTCCATGGGGCAAAATGCAAAATACGAAAAGCCAAGGAGGAAGCCAAAGGGCCACCTCATGGGGAAAAGAAAATCTTGGAATTCCAAAGGCCGGTTTGGAATTCCAAGAGACAAACATAAATACTAACATAAAAAACATAAAAGACATTAATTATAAGATAATAAATGAACTAAAAAGTTAGCTCATAATGAGCTAACCCTTAGTTCAATAAATGAACTAAAGTCCAGCTCATAAATGAACTAAAAGTTCAGCTCAAATATGATAAACTACTAGACTCAAGGGAAGCCAAAATTTGATTTATTTTGGACTTGTGTTGACCCTCCTTTGTCTACATCAATATTGCAACAAATGACATATAACGCAACGCTACAATTCACCTGTAAATAAAAGTAGAGAATCACTAATAAAACTATGAGTCATTGGTAAATTGAGTTCATAAATTTGCGATGCCAGATCATCATGCTAGATTAATCAATTTACCTACAAAAGATAGATGGAAGGCCCTGATGCGTTATGCAATATGTTTGCAGGCAAAAGTAGACTCTCGCGGGCTAAATACTGAAGAAAATTGCAACGTGCAGAAGATGAAGTGAGCAAAATTGTACTAACAATGTGCAATAAGCGAAGTACAATGTGACGTCACCAGATCTGCAACACTCATACAAGCAGACAGAAGGCCTCCACAGGCTTCTAAATAGAATGTTGCATACATTCAAATGATAATTTTTCGCATAACTGATTAGTGTCAAATATTTTAAAATGCCTCCATACATGTATTGCAACATGCATAATAATCTATTTAAACATATCATTCGGCATTGCAAAATGCATTATGTTATAATAGTATTTTGCATTTACATACTGACATATTATCCATTCATATCATGCGCTGTTACATTAAATTTGTGCGCAAAATTAAAAAAAATGTTAATATACATGCACACGTACAAATATGTTGTTTATGTTCACTATATTGCATACATACATCCATTATGCAATGCATACCCATATGGGCCCCAGTGAGCGTGTTGTATGCACATACGTAACGTCTGAGGATACTATGTGGGTCAAGAAATGAATTTAAGTTCGAGCCAGATCCTTCTATATGAATGGATAAGAGTTGACACGGTTCGAATCATCAAGCAAATATATGGTTGTAGCATCGATCGAGATATGCATTTTATACATTCATATTAGGCCTTCAAGGTCTATTGTAATAAAAATCCACCGCTAAAGGCATGAAGCCAAAAACTAACTCGATCCTCTATTGACAAGTCGACAGAGTCTGACAAGGTTTAACCAATAAAATGAAATTGCTCATAAGTACCATGATGATAGCCTTGTTGACAGATCTCTATTTGAGGGACCTCAAATATTTAAAAATACCTCTTAAATTCCTATGAAAATTAAAAATTAAAAAATCACCAAAACCTAAATGTTTAAAATTGAAATAAATCATTAAATGCTTAAAGAAAATTCATCTATCCTTCATAATATTTTGCTAAGGTGGACAAATATGAAAATTACTTCAGCTCATAAATAGAAAATATCTAGTCGAGAATATAATTTGGATTCATTCTCAAATCATATATTATCTGTAAACATGTGGCACGTGTCCTCTAATCGGTGATTTCACCGTCAAATGATGCTATAGGTAAAATGTTATGGCTGGAACCCTCTGACCAGGTGGTTTTTCCACGAAATGACACCATTAAACTACGGTCATGGTCAGAATCCGTATGTTCCCAACGACGTTAAATTATTAAGTAATGAATCAATATAATATGATCAATAGGGCACAAAGCTCCCTGTTTGTTAAGGTGGATTCAAATTTGTCCCCTTAGACAAATATTCATCCCTTAGGTTTACAAGGTACCCTTGGACAAAGCAACCAATGGCCGACGACAAGGATTTACCTGTTAGGTTGGGTCGACTATCTCCTCTAACTAAGTAGATCAGGGACCATGATGACTCGGAGCGACTGAACCATGGGATCTTAATTGAATTTATCACCATTCCCCCCACCATCCACTTTATATGCAAGGTGATAAAATTTTCAATTTTGAATATTAAATTTTCAAATATCCAAACTATGCTGCCACGATATGCCAGATACTATGTATTTGTTTGACAACTAGCCTTAATTGAAAGTTCTCTCTTGCTATTGGGATGCGTAATTAACTATAGGGGCTCGTGCATATAGGAAAGATGAACTCAGATCATAAAGTCCTCGTAAAATGAGGGCGAAATCTCTTGGTAGTGTCTTATTTAAAGCTTAATCTTCCTTTTGAAAATTTGCCTCCGAACTTAAGTGTTAAAACTCTCCTTGACGACCCGAAGAAAAGAAAGTGAGGGTTCATGGAGGGGGCTGGTGCGAATTTTCGGAGCCCATATCCAATTCGTTCGTGGGAGGAGTTCAATGACTATTTATTGGAGCACTTTCGAACCAAGCAGGAGGGGGACTATTATGAGCATTTTTTTTTCTTTAACATAGGTGGGAATGGTGATGGAGTATAAGGAGATATTTGAGCTTCTGTCGGGACGTTTCAGGAGACTACCAGAGATGTTGTTAGAGGGCAATTTCATGAAGGGAATCATACCAGAGCTAAGAGCTGCTGTGTGGGTGGAAAGACCCTGTGATTTAGAAGAAGCTATGGAGTTAGACCAGTTGATAGAGGAAAAGAACTCACTTGAGAGGAGTAGCAGAGGGGGTCGTTATTGAGGTTCTTACCACACGACAACCGCCTTACTTGCACCTATGGTGCTGACTGTATCAGGTCAAAGGGAAGCTTGAAAGGAGAAAGGCTTGGGAGCTTGGCTGGGAGGGAACTTTAAACGACTGACTGATATGGAGCTACAAGACAAACGGGGGAAGGGGTTATGTTTTAGATGCGATGATAAGTTTATACTATGCCATAGGTTTAAAAATCGCACTTTGCAAGTCCTTTTTATTTTTGATGTGGAGGGGATGGGCGGAGTATAGGTAGAAGGAGAAGTGGTAGAGAAAGAGGAGCCCTTACATTTGGAGGTGGCGGAGATTTCATTGAATTTTGTAGTGGGATTCACCTCGAATCACATCATGAAGATGAGGGGGTAGATAGGCGGGGTAGCAGTGGTTATTTTGGTGGATAGTGTGTCTACCCACAATTTCATATCCAATCAGGTGGTTGACAAGCTAAGGCTAAAGCTGGTAGACATGAGGTATTTTGGGGTGATGATGGGCATAGGGAAGGTGGAGAAGAGTAGGGGTATCTGTTAGGGATTGGTGGTGAAGTTGTAGGTGCTTCACTTCAAGGAGAATTTTCTTCTACTAAAGTTGGGAAGTACGGATTTGATCTTGGGTATGAAGTGGCTATAAACTTTGGGAGAGACCAAGACAGACTTGAAGGCCTTAGCTTTGGAGATCCATATGGGAAGGGAGAATGATGATGATTAAGGGAGGCTCTAGTTTATCCAAAGCAATGGTTTCCTTGAAAAACATGGAGCGTGCCATATAAGGTGGAGTAGGATTCTTGATGGAGCTCTAGAGTTTGGAGGGAGGAGATACTTGGGATATAGAGGACATTCTAGAAGTAGTTTAGCCATTTCTCTAGTAGTTTAGCAAGGTATTCTAATCTCCCTAAGGATTGCCTCATCCACAGGAGCATGAGCACACTATTATTCTGAAGGAAGGAGTCTCTCCCATTAGTGTCCGATCATATCGCTACCCACAAGTCCAAAAGGATGAGATTGAGAGGTTAATTCGAGAGATGCTTGAAGTCGGAACCATCAAACCCAATGTGAGTCATTTTTCTAGACCTGTGTTGCTGGTGAAGAAACATGGCAATTGGAGATTATGTGTAGATTATCATGCCTTGAACAAGAAGATTGTACCGGACAAGTTTCTCATACCAGTCATTAATGAGCTGATGGATGATTTGCATGGCTTGGTGGTGTTTTCAAAGATTGATTTGAAGTCTGAGTATCACCAGATCAGAATGTGACCGCAGATGACTTTCAAAACTCATGAGGGATAATATGAGTTCTTGTTGATGCTTGTTGGCCTCATTAATGCCCCTGACACTTTCCAGTCACTCAGGAATAGGGTGTTCAAGCCTTATCTTTGGAGGTTTTCCTTGGTATTATTTGATGAAATCTTTATCTATAACACGTCAGAGGAGCACTTGGGAATGATGTTGGGAACTTTGAAGGAGCACCAACTATATGCCATCTTGATGGCAGAGGAGCATTAGCGGGGGCTTTCCAAGTTGTTGGAGTATGATTTTGAGATCCAATACATGCTCGGATTGAAAAATAAAGCTGCAGATGCTCTCTCCAAAATCCAAATGTAGTCAAGTTCCCCAGGTTATGGCTTTATCGGTTCCCATGGTGGTGGATTGGGAGGTCTTGAAGTAAGAGAGCGAGCATGATGAAGTGCTGAGTAAAATCTAAAGAGATTTATTACAGAACAAGGACAATCATCTTAGTTACTCCTTGGTGGATCAAACGTTGCTATACCAGGGATGATTTGTGCTTTCGATGACATTGCCACACACCCCTCACTTGTTGTAGAAGTTTTATGGCACACTATTAGGGGACATTTGGGAATCTAAAAGACATATCGTTGATTGGCAGTAGAGTCGTATTGGTGGGCATGCATAAGTATATGAAGAAGATGGTGGCTAGTTGTGATGTATGCCAGAGACACAAATACTAGGCTATTACTCTAGGTGATCTTTTACAGCCTTTAGCTTTGCCCCAGATGTGAGAAGAGGTGATATGGACTTCATTTGAGGAATTGCTTAAGTTGGAAGAATTCATCGTGATTCTGATAGTGGTGGACAGATTGAGTAAATACACTCATTTCATTCCCTTGTGCCACCCATACACCGTAGTGTCAGTGGTAGCCACCTTCATTAGAGAGGTGGTCTGTTTGCATGACATACCGAAGTCTATAGTGTTTGATCGGGGCAAGGTTTTTTTGTGATATTTCTAGAGGGAGTTATTCAAGATGCAAGGGATTATACTGAAGTGGAGTACCTCTTATCATTGCCAGACAGATAGCCAGATGGTGGTGATAAATTTTAGTGTGGAGACTTATCTTTGTTGCTTTATCTCGGATACACCAAAAAGGTGGGCCAAATGGTTAGCTTGGGCAGAGTATTGGTATAACACTTCATATCGTACAAAATCCTAGACTACATTTAAAATCCTAGTGTCATTAGTGAAGCAGTACTTGGGAGAAAAGTATAGGGTCTTGGAAAAATTGAAGGGACATCTACTGCGAGCGCAATAAATTGGTAAGAAGCAGGGAGATGGACACAGGATGGATGTGCAGTTTGAGATTGGGGCCATATTTTATCTTAAGATCCGACCTTATAGACAAAGGATTCTAGCTCGACGAAGGAATGAGAAGCTACCCCCCTGATACTTTGGACCCTACAAGGTTGTGGAGCGAATAGGCGCATTCACCTCTTTCCAACAGTTGCCACCAACTTCAGCCATTCATCCAGTATTTTATGTGTCGCAGCTGATACGAGTCATTGGAGATCATACATCCTCGCCCGCACCAATGGCTACATTGTCATAAGATATGGAGGTAATGTTAGAACAACTGGAGGTGCAAGGGGTGTGCCAAGGACACAAGGGGATCAGAGAAGTATTGATAAAGTAGAAGAATTTATCAAAGTATGAGGCGATGTGGGAAGCCTGCGACACTATCCATAGGTAGCTTCTTTCTTTCCACCTTGAGGACAATGTGACTTTTTGGGAGGGGAGTATTGATGCAGCTGTGGACCCCACTCCAGGTTAAGGGGTTGGCGAAATTTCAGGAGCCAAAAGGCTCCTATTTTGTGCGTCCCAACATCTCATTTCAGACTTATAGGAGAAGAAGGATTGAGGAGAGGTCATGGGAGGAAAGTTGAGGTGCATTTATGATGGATTAAGGCTATTTTGAAGGGGGGAAGTTTGTATGTTGTGGGATGACATGAAGAATTTTCTGGAGTAGTTTTCTTGGGTGCTTTTTGGTTCCTAGTTGCTACTAGGAATTGGGGGTAGAGCCGATTCAACTCTCAATCAATGAATCAATTGTATCTTATGTTATCTTGTGTTTTTTTTATTGAAGATTGTTATTTCAGTATTATTAGTGTTTGTTATTTTTTTTTTTTGGTTGGTGGCTGTTTTTTCACTGTTTGGTACGGATTTTGTTCTAGTGGCTATTTTGAGTGCTAATTTGATCCCCAAATCATATCAATATTCCGAAAAAAGACTAATAATAAAGATTTTCTTTCGTCGCCATGCTGACTTCTCAAATTTGAATGAAAGCACTTATTTTTCAGTTGCCACCATCCGTATCGTTTGGTTGTGGTCTCGAGTTCTCTTATTAGGCCACTTTTGGTGCCATTATCATTACTTACCATCGAACTGCCCTCCCTTCTAAAATATTGGCAACATTATTATTGTCTTATACATATGCATCTTGGAGTTGCCAAAAAATTTATTCTATATCTTGAAAATCAATTGATTCGAATGACTTAAAGGGCTGTAAAAATACTCACTTTGTAATAGTCTGTAAACTCTCAATTTTTTCTCTTTTGGTTTATGTAATATTTGCATTCAAGCTATTCTTTTGTGATCATCATTCACTCTGGGGGTGGTTTTAGTTTATTTGACTTTTTAGCATACTATAAATCTAATAATTCACTTGATGTTAACATAGATCCCAGGTGAACCCGTTCATGATTTGCTGCCTCAGTCCTCTCAAAGAATTCTTGCACTATCAGCTAGGTGTTCTATTAATGAAAAGATGAATGAGTTTGGCACACCACCTGTTAATGGATCGTCTGAACTCCAAATTACCTGCTCTGACCGCATAATCACTGATGATGCAACTACTAAATGCAATCTTATGCACTTGGGTAGAGACATAGATGTCAATGGGTATAACACCATGCTTCTAGCTCAGAGAGAAAGCACCAATGGATCTTTTAGTCATGTTAAAAAAGAGCAATTTGCATTCAATAGAGGAGATTTAGGACGTTCAGGGTGCTCTGGTAAAGGTCAAGGCACGCTAGGATTGCCACAATCTTATGGAAGTGATTCTAAAGACGCTTTAAAAGATTATCTAAGTAATCCATTAGCCGAAGCTTGTCTTAGCATGAGTTTGGGTGGTTCAAACACAGGCAACATTTTGGAAGCATGTTCCAATGCTGGTGCTCGACAAATTACACTATCACACCATGGCATAGTTGATGATGGAAGGGATCAAAGCAAAGTTTTAGCTACATTCCAGAATGTTCAAAGGGCTCGACATGTTTTGCCAAAGCTGCCAAAGGCCATTCATGGTGTGACTTCAGATGCATCAAAGGAGCTTGTTCCACAAATGCGTGTTGCACGGCCACCTGCTGAAGGAAGGGGAAGGAATCAGTTACTTCCACGCTACTGGCCAAGGATCACTGATCAAGAGTTGCAACAAATATCTGGAGAGTATCCTGTCGTTATAAAAAAAACAAAAATGAAACACTAAACATTTTGATATCTTAAATTTATCTTGTTTCTTGAATTGTTTTTAATCATGTGAAAACCATGGCCATTTTTTTCTTATATTTCAAAGCTATGATTTTCTTAGCTATTTATCATTAAAGTTCAAACTCGACCATTGTACCACTTTTTGAGAAGGTCCTAAGTGCCAGTGATGCTGGGCGGATTGGTCGTTTAGTTCTCCCTAAAGCATGTGCAGAGGTAATTAATTCAACTTGAAATTTGCTTATCTGCTAAACATCCTTTTGGTTTTCATCTCCTTTGATCGGTATAGTATGGCATACAGACAACCGTTTAAGTTATCTTGATAATCACATTGACTGTTCTATCTTTTGTTTCATGGTTTGGGTACTTCCACACTATTATTAGTATTTAAGAATCATGCCACTTTGTCTCTCAAGTGGATAATTGGGCTGCATCTTAACGGTTAACATGATGGCAGTAAACTCTATATTTGTTTTCTTTCTACTCAATCATAATAATGATGCTTGTTTTTGATCTTTGATTTGCTCAATATTGAAATTGCATTTAGGGCTGTGAACAATCCAATTTCAAGGCGATCCAGAGTAGGCTTGAAATTGGCTCAATGGCTTGGAGCTTGGTTTGAAATTGATTTGTAGCTCGATTCATTCAATTTTGAGCCAACTTGAATTAAAATTGAATTGATCTAGATACATCTCATTTTAATTTTAAACTGTCTTTAATGGGGTTGCTCGACCCAATCTTGCTCTAAAGCTAAACGAGCTGGCTTATTTTGATTGAACCAACTTGAATATAACTGCTAAAAAACTAAAAGAATTGTGCTCTTGCATGTTTTTTGACTCTGGCCAATGCAAACAGCTGAGTGGATTTAATTGCCTCTCGTGGTATACCACTAGAGCAACTACCATTTCGTTTTAATTTTGAGCTTGTACTAGCCGATCCACCTATGATTTTAAATCGGTTTAAGCCAAAAATTTGGCTTGATCTGAGACAGATTCAATATTTAAACGATCTTCTTCAATCTTTAAGAAAAAATCTCGGCCCTAACTGCATGGCTATACTGCCTTGTTTGGATACCCATCCACCCCCTTCTCTCAATGCACAATCATTCAAAGCTATGTTTCTTATCTATGGTTGTTTCATTAGGCATATTTCCCTCCAATTTCTCAACCGGAAGGCATTCCTTTAAAGATTCAAGATGCGAAAGGCAAAGAGTGGCATTTCCAGTTCAGATTTTGGCCAAATAATAACAGCAGAATGTACGTGTTAGAGGGTGTCACTCCATGCATACAGTCCCTGCAGTTGCAAGCTGGAGATACTGGTAATGTGCTCTATTCTCATCATAATGGATTTTCATTTTAACACTGCTGGAAGGTTCTAGATCTGTGAGTATAATGCCATTTCCTTGCAATATCATAGAATGATATTTTGTTAAACAGTTCGGAAATTTCAATTTACCGACAGTGTAAATTGTTGCTGCTGTTTTTACTTTCCTGACCCAAGGTTAAGTATTCTATTTATTTACCTATTTTTTTGGATGATGCTAATCTTCTTAGTTATAGAATTGTGTTCATGCAAGATATGGATTCTTAATCTGGTCATTTTGACAATAGGATAATTTTTTTCTTCTACAAAAGTCAGTGGTGAAGTTGTTCTAATTCAAAACAAGGTTTTTGGTTCTCAAGCATTGCGCATTTTTTTAATATTACATTCCCTCATACTTGATTTGCATTGAGGCTTTGTATGATTGAATGATTCAGCTTCCCTTCTAGGGAGAAGCCTCGAAGCCTCAGCTATAATAAAATTTATAGACGAGGGTAAATTGCATAGAAAATTGGCATGCTTTGGTGTTTTGTCACCATCATCCCACATTTGTCTCATCTTTCTGGGCCTGATCTAAAATTGTCTCTCCCTGCTACCCAGCCTCCAAGCAAAATGCCTTTGTTAAACCCTCTATCAAATAAGGCAAGTATGACAGACCAACTATGACTATCTTTGTATATTTGTTTAGATAGTGTTTTTTATGTTTCTTGTGAAATGCGTTTCCTACTACATATGATTTCACCCATCAGTTTGTTTTTTATTTTCTCTCATATTGAGTTTATTTCATGATTGGTTCTGAAATACATCCTATGTTATACAATGCTTCAATTTTTTTGTTCTTTCTTGTTGCCCTCTCTTTTGCAGTGACTTTCAGCCGGATAGATCCTGAAGGGAAACTTGTAATGGGCTTTCGAAAGGCAACTAATACTGTCCCTCTGCAGGCAAGCTTTGAGTCATTTCCTTTTTTCCTCTACTCCATCCTTTATTTATGGCTTTTTTGTACTTTTCTTCTGCTGGTGTATGAACATTAATCACTATGCAGTGTTATTTTATTTTTTACCTCCTTTTTTGTGCTTAAGCTGGTCCATTGCCGAGATTGGTCTACTTTTTTTTTTTTTTTTAAATTCACTCAAAATTTTAGCAGGAAGCTCAAATTTCTGCTTTGGCAACTGGGGCCCTTGGAAGTGAAACTTTCTATTCAAGTGTTAATGTGAACCTACTAGTAAGTGGTTACTCTGGACTTCTTCAGTCACTGAAGGGAACTGGAGATCCCCAGTTGAGCCATTTTTCTGAAAATTTGATTTATGCTGACGGGGATGTCTGTTGCATAAAGACAGATAAGCATGGAAGTTGGGCGAATGAGGGATTACTGCAGCCTTTACTGACTCCAGAAAAGAGAAGAAGTCGGAACATTGGTTCTAAAAGCAAGAGATTGCTTATAGACGATGAAGATGCCATGGAGCTTAAGCTTTCTTGGGAGGAGGCACAAGATTTGTTGCGCCCTCCTCCCAGGGTTCAACCAAGCATTGTCATCATTGAGGATCAAGAATTTGAGGAATATGAGGTAAGCTGTAACTGAGCTTGAATTGCCTATGCTTTTCTTCAATTTTTCTACTTCATCTTGTTAATTCAAGTGCTTGAAATTGTACGAATTATTTTTTTTGGGTTTTCTTCAATGAATTCGTACGTGTTACTTGAATGTCGCAAAATTCATACAATATCACTGAAAAATTGCACCATGCTTATGATCTTGTATTTTTTGTGGTGTAAATACTTACGATCATGCTAAAAACATCTTACCAATTTGGAGTAGTTAGGACTAGCCCCTTTTTCAAGTCGTTTATTAAATATTTTTACTTTCTAATTACACAATAAACTAGACAAGGTGTGGGCTCCGAAAATTCGGCCCCGGCCTCCGCTCGCTTTTCTTTATTCGGCGAGGGAGTTTTAACGAACTAAGTTCCGGGGTAAATTTTGGAAGGCAGATGGGTTTGTAGATAAGACACTACCCAGAGATTTCGCCCTCATTTTGTGAGGACTTTATGATCTGAGTTCTGGTTTCCTATAGGCGCAAGCCCCTATAGTTAATTACCCCTCCCGATCACGAGAGAGAACTTTCGATTAAGGCTAGTCGTCAATCAGATACGTATAGAAATACGTGCATCTGGCATATAGTAGCAGCAATGAGTATTGGTATTGGTAGAATGTTAGATTTGAGAATTTGGGAATTTGGAAAGCTTTAACATTTAAAATAGAAATTTCACCATCTTTCACTTAAAGCGGATGGTGGGGGAATGGATGATGGACCCGATCAAGATCCCATGGTTCCGTCATCCCGGGCCATCGTGGTCCCTGGTCTACTTAGTCAGAGGAGGTAGTCGACCCAACCTGACAGGAAGATCCTTGTCGGCAGCCATGGGTTGCTTCGTCCAAGGGAACCTTGTAGACCGGGGTTGATGTTTGTCTAAGGGGACAAATTTGAATCCACCTTAGCTTACAGAGGGCTTTGTGCCCTATCGATCATATCCTATTGATTCATATCTCAAGGATTTAACGCCATTAAGGAGCGTATTGGCTCTGGCCATAACCGCTAGTTGTGGTGCCATTTGGCGGCAAAACCACTCGGTTCAGAGGGCCCCGGGTCATAACCGTTTACCTGCAGTGCCATTTGGCGGCGAAACTGCCGGTTAGAGGACACGTACCACGTCCTTACTGGCAATAGACTTTTTTGAGAATGGATCCTAGTGATATTTTCGACTAGGCATTCGGCTCTTTTGTGAGCTGAAGTAAATTTGAATTTGTCCGCCTCGACAAACTGTTACGGAGGGTGGATGTATTTTGCTTTGAGTGGTTGATGATTTGATTTAAATTTTTAAATATCTTGAAATTTGGAGTTTGTAGAGTTTGGATTCTGATAGAAATTTGAGTGGAATTTGAGATATTTGTGGAACCCCTCCGGTTGAGATTTGCATTCAACACGGCCATCATCGGGGTTGATTTGGGGTCATTTCTATTTGATTGAACCCTGTCGACCCTATCAACTTATCGATGGGGGATCGGGTTTCTCGTAGGCTTTGTGCCTTTGTTTATGAATTTTCTTAATTTTAGGCATTGAAGGCCTAAAAAGAATGTATTTAAACAAATACACCGGTCACTACAACCATGTATCTATTTGATAGTTCGAACCCTGTCGACTCCTATTGATCCGTATAGAAGGATCGGGTTCTTTAGGCTTCATGCCTTTGTTCATGAACTTTCTTGATTTTAGGCCTTGAAGGCCTAAAAAGAATATATTAGATAAATATTCTGGTCGACCTCGTGACCACATATTTATCTAATGGTTTGAACCCTGTCTACTCCCATTTACATGCTTAGGAGGATCGGGTTTCGCAGGCTTCATGCTTTTTGTTCAGTGAATTCTTTTGATTGTAGGCTTAGCATGCCTAATACGAATGTGTTGAAACAAATACACTGGTTTCCACAGCCGTGTATTTGTTTAAAGGTTCGAACCCTGTCGACTTCTATTGATCCGTATAGAAGGATCGGGTTCGAACCAGAATTCACTTATCGACCCGCGCAGCATCCCTAGGCGTCACGTGTGTACCAATAACACGCTCGCCGGGGCCCATGCGGGTGATTTTTATATATCCCCTTTAATGTATCTATGTGTATACATTCTCTAGTGCACGTGTAGGGGTATTTTGAAATATTTGTAGTTGTGCATGTATTTGTCATTTGAATACACAATATTTGATTTCAGAGCTTATACACGCCTTCTGTCCGCTGGTACGAGTGTTGCGGATCCGGTGGCGTTGGATTCTGATATTGACTCCCCCTTTCTCATTCACCGGGGGAGGATTTTCTGGATTTTGGAGTCAAAGATTGCTGATTTGGAAAGAACTCCTTTTAGGCTCGGCGTTGAGGACTTGTCATTTCTGGTATTTGTGAGTACCAGAGCTGTTTTCTTCTTAAATATAGAACAAAGAAGAGACTTTGGAACACCAGGAAGTTTGGTTCTAATTTGTTCAAACATTTCCCCCCTTCTGCCAGGGGGTGTCCTTTTTCGTACATCGGACTGCCTTTGTACCCGGTGTGCTTGAAGATCTTGACCACCAATGTCGTAGTTGATATCAATACTTGTGTCCACAGTGGTTCGTCGTGCCTACGATATATCCACTGTTGTTATCCACAAGCTGTTTGTAGCCATTTGCGAGGACCCGTTGCGTCCGCCACGAGCTCCTGGAACTATTCGTAGGAGACCCATTGTTTCCTACATCATGCCCACCTGTCACCAATCTCAGGTGGATTTGTTGGGTTGCATTTGTTTGTAGGAAGGCGGATCCTCCATCTTTGGTCTCCCGTATCGCCATCTCAATCAACAGGCAATTGTAGGGATTGTTGTAGGAATTAACACATCTTTCGTGTGCACCGGGATTTCATCCCCCGCTTGTAACTTGTTAATTTAGAGAACTGTGTATTTAGACTCTGATTGATTCATTCATCCAAAGCCCTGGTCCTATGTATTTCATTAGACCCGAGTTCAAGATCCAGCCCATGTTTGAGTCTTGTACGTCATTATGGGTTTAACTCTTGGCATCCCATTCAAACTCAAATCCCTATTTCGGATCCAGCTTGAGTTCAGTTTGTGTTCCTTGTTCTCCACATCTCATTCCAGTTTTGAGTTCAGAGTACAAGTTATCTTGTTCAATTCATGTTAGGGTTCATTTGAGTTTGAGTTCTGTATTCGGATCCCCTGATGTTGCACAGTTCGAGTTCCAAGAACAAGTTCAAGTGCTTGTTCAGAGTCTTATGAAGTCTTTGCAGGTACAATTTCATGTTCAAATTGATTTGAGTTTGGTTCCAATTTGATTTCATTTCAATTGATTTTGACCCTTAGAAATCATTTAGAACTTGTTCAAATTTAGGTCCACCAGTCCTCTGTTCTTCGTATAAGTCCTCTGCTCATTTAATTCGAGTTCTGTGCATTTCTGTTCCAATACAGGTCTTTTATATTATTGCCCAAGAAGGTCTTCAAATTGTTCAAGTCTTTGTAGATTTCAGTGAAAATTTCGGCAGCACCCCGGCATATCCCCCATTTGGGGGAAAATTGGGGAGCTGGGCCTTCCCACCACGCTACTAGAGCGTGTATGGTAGGTGTCCTTAGACACCGCGGCCGTACAAAATTTTCATCCCACCACGCTACAAGAGCGTGTATGGGGCCTTCAGCAGTACCCGTACAACAGAACAGCAGTGACGTACCAGAACAGCAATGACTCCCCACCACGCTACAAGAGCGTGTATAGGGCTCTCCCACCTCGTCGTATGCATCGCACCGGGCTCCCTCCTACCGTGCTACAAGAGCGCGTATAGGTGGTTCCCCGGTCCGCTGCAAACGTCGAGAATGGGATTTTGGACCATCATACCTTTGCGTAGCAATACCGGCGGTGTCGATGTCGGTGTCGAGGTCGAGGACCGTCCCCACCACGCTACAAGAGCGTG
This sequence comes from Dendrobium officinale, assembly GCA_019514585.1. Lineage (NCBI taxonomy): Eukaryota > Viridiplantae > Streptophyta > Magnoliopsida > Asparagales > Orchidaceae > Dendrobium > Dendrobium officinale. Next base: position 17,300,273 of record CM033700.1, read on the forward strand.
TATAGGGCTTACCCGCCTCGTCGTATGCTTCGCACCGGGCTCCCTCCTACCGTGCTACAAGAGCGCGTATAGGTGGTTCCCCGGTCCGCTGCAAACGTCGAGAACGGGGTTTAAGTTAGAATTTATACCTTGGAGATCGGAGGTGGCTCGTGGATCGAGGCAAAAAATGGATTCCATTTTTTTATTCTTCTTTTTTTTTTTTTATTAATTATAATTAATTATTAATTATAATATCTTTTAATTAATTATAGTTATTTTAATTAATTAAATTAATTAATCACTATTGTAATTAATTAAAATAATTAATCATATTTTTTATTAATTATTTAGAATTAATTAATATTAATTAACTTTAATTAATTAATAATAATTAACTATAATTAATAAAAAGTTATAATTAATTAAAATTAATTTCAATTAAATTAATTATAATTAACTAATCATTAATTATAATTATTTAATTAAAACTAATTAAAAAATTAATTATATTAAAACTAAAATAATTAAAATAATTATAATTATAATTAATTAGAATTAATTTTAATTAAAAATAAATTAGCCCCTCTCCCTCTACCCTCTGTTCGGGCGGATTACGGGATTTGGCCGGAGAAATGCGCGGGCAGGGAGAAAGTTACCTTCACAGCACGAGCTCCCGTCGTTGCTTGCGGTCAGACAGGAAGAAGCCGAAGCCGACGAAGGAGCAAAGCCGAACAGCTATGAAGGAGTCGGAGGAGAAGCACGAAAGGGAGAAAGTTATCTTCGCAGCCGAGCGAGCTCCCGATCAAAATTGCGTAACTTCCGATCCGTTAGGACTGTCGCCAAAGGAGCCAAGTCGGACAACCAGGAAGGAGCCGAGGAAGCACTCGGGAGGGAGAAAGGGTCTTCAAAGCCGGCGATCTCCCGTCGTTTCTTCCGCCAGAATGTCGTGACTTCTGATCAAACAGGAAGTCGTCGAAGGAGCGAAGCTGGACGTCCACGGAGGAATCGAAGAAGCGGCCTGAAAACAGCGAGCGGGCTCTCCCTTGCTTCCGATCAAGATGTCGTAACTTTCGTTTCAACTGGAAGGGACAGTCGTCGAAAAGGCGAAGTCGGACGGATGAAGAGCGAGAGAAAGAGGAAGAAGCGCACGAGAGGTAGGAGGTTTCCTTCACAGCCGGCGAGCTACCCGCTCTTGCTTCCGATCGAAATGTCGTATCTTCCGGTCCGACTGGCAAGGAGAGTCGTCGAAGGAGCTTCGTCGAACAGCCAGGAAGGAGCCGGAGAAGCGATCGGAAGGAAGAAAGTTAGCTTCCGTGCGGGCGAGCTCCCCTGTTGTTTCCGATCAAACTGTCGTAACTTTCGATCTCACAGGAAGAAGAGAGCGAGAGCGAGAGAATGAGAGAAAGAGCTTGCAAAGGAGGAGAGTAGGAGTCGAATGAGAGCGGGCCATCTCGTTTCTTCGACACTTAATGTGATAGAGAGGTGAACGTGGGAGAAATGACGCGGATATGTCGGCGACGTGCTGAATTCGGCGCCGGACAGGTACGTATATTTTTTTTCTTTTTGGATACAGTAACGGGTCAACAAATGCCCCCCAACAAATGTGGTAGGCGTCTGGAGCGGGCCACGTTTGTTGCATGCTAATTGACCCTGTGGATTTCTAAATATTTGGTCTAGATGTCACACTAGGATTTTCATTTAGTGGATCTCCAAAAATTTGTTTGGATGTCACACTAGAATTTTCTTTTAGTGGATCTCCAAAATTTTGTTTGGATGTCACACTATCTTTCTCCACTGCGCCTCTAGATGTATCCATAGATGATTGATATCTTGTCTTTGTAGATTGATATATTATTTGGGGATCATCTGCATGTATCAAGATTGCAATCATATTTATTTGTATCTTGATAGAATTTTAAATATTTAAAATGCCCCCAGTCTTTAGGGACATTTGTAGATGTCATTCAGGAAACTCATTCTGCAACTTTTGCTTGAGCCCGAGATTTTGATCCTTCTGTCCTATGCTTTGTGCTGCGGACTTGGTGAAGGGGTAGATGACCGGTGACCTAAACTGCTTAGGCTTTGTACCAGGTCGGTGGCGAGAAGTCATCGGTCCAGAGCTTTGTGCGTAACGGACTTGTTGATGACGAAATCCTCTTAGTTCTGCCTAAGGCTTTTTTCATGAACCTTTGGATAATTTTCTTCGGTCCTTTGCTTTGTGCTTTGGTGGACTTGTTGAAGAAAATTCCTTCGATCCTTGCTTTGTGCTTGATGGATTTGTTGAAGGATTTGCAGGTTTTGGATTCAGTTGATAGTACCGAATGTAGGTAGTATCTTGATCCTTAATCACTTGAAAAGACTTTAATCTGAATCACTTGAGTTTATCAGATCAGGGGAGAGCTAGGATTTGACAGCTCTTCGTCCTCTGGTTGCTGAGATGGGGGGTTCCTGACGGCCTTTCTTATGGCTTGTTGAGTAGACGGAGCTGCCAGCGATCCGGCCATATTTGGGCTTGTTGGATTCGACCTCTTACACCCATTCAGACTTCAGACTTGAGCTATGGGAATTGCACTCCCCAATGCTGATTTTGCTGAAGTTGACAGATTTTGAGTTATCCTTCATAGGTTTTAAATTTTGGAGCCTTAAACATTCAGTAGTTGCTCGAGACTCATCTTCTCTTAGAACTTTGATTCTCCAGTCATTTTGGAGAACTTTGACGATCACTTGAACTGGTCTAGTCAAATTAGCCTTCGTACTTTCTTCAGTCCCTACTGAGGGGTTGACGAAGTGGGGGTTCCGCTACTACGGCCTTTCTTGTGGCTTGTTGAGTAGACGGAGCTGCCAGCGATCCGGCCATATTTGGGCTTGTTGGATCCGACCTTTTACACCCATTCGAACCTTAAGCTTCAGGCTGTTGAAAGACTTCAAGCTTTTCCGGCTCAATTTTGTAGGAGTGTGTAGTTTCAAAAGTCTCTTTCTTGACTTTTAAACCTTGGTTTTTGTTGGAGTATTGTCTCGATCTTTAAAAATCACCTGCATATACTTTAAAAAACAAATATTGTGTATTCTTTAGCACAAAAGAATATATAGATTGATAATTTTAAATATTTATTCGGGGATCTCGGCATGCAGCGCGATGTCGACCCGAATAAATATTTAAAATGCCCCCTGTCTCACAGGGACATTTTAGGGCAGGATAGAATTGGAATCTTGAAATTTTAAATATTTATTCGGGGATCTCGGCACGCAGCGCGATGTCGACCCGAATAAATATTTTAAAATGCCCCCAGTCTAACAGGGGAATTTTGAAATGTGTTTCTCATGATAGAAGAGAATTTCAAAATATGAAATGTATATGCTAATAAACAGACATGAAAGCATAATACACTAAACATAGCATTTTATGCGTAGTATTTCTTCAGATAACGACCATTGATCGGCGGCATGGGCCTTTGACCATTCAGATCGATAAGTTGATAAGCTCCTCCTTGAAATACCTTCTCGATGACGAAAGGTCCTTCCCAGTTGGATACGAATTTGCCACCGATTTTTCTATGCGGGATTATTGGCCTTCTCTGCACCAGGACCAATTCTCCTTCTTGAAATGATCGAGGACGCACCATTCGATCAAATGATTTTGTCATTCTTGCTCGATAGATCTCCAGGTTCTGCTGAGCTTGTAACCTGATTTCATCGAGTGCATCGAGCTCCTCCATTCTTAGACGAGCATTTTGTTCTTGAGTCAACTCATTCTGGACAGCAACTCGAAGAGATGGAAGTTCAACTTCTAGTGGCAGTACGGCCTCAACTCCAAATACTAGAGAGTAAGGAGTGGCTTTGGTTGGCGTTTTGTAAGTTGTACGATACGCCCACAGCGCTTCTGCCATCTTCGTATGCCACTCTCTTTTGTCTTTGGAGAGAATCTTTTTTAGCAATTTCACCAGTGTTTTGTTGAATGCTTCAGCTAAGCCATTTGCTCTTGGATAATATATAGAGGAATACCGCCAATCGATTTTTGTGCCGATCAACGAACTTATAGATTTTTGTACTTCTTGAAAGCAGTTCCGTTGTCTGAGATTATGCGGCGTGGCACACCGAATCTGTAGACGACATTATGGGTGAAGAAGTTGATCACGTGCTCAGACGTAACTTCTTTGAATGGAGCCGCTTCTGCCCACTTTGAGAAGTAGTCGGTTGCTGCCAAGATGAAGCGGTGTCCTGCTGATGACGGCGGATCTATCGGCCCGATAATATCAGTACCCCAACATTCAAATGGCCAGGATGCTATTGTAGGGTGCAGCGGATTTGGTGGTTGATGTATAACATCACCGTGGATCTGGCACTCATGGCACCTCTTAGCATGATTGATACAATCTCTGACCATGGTCGGCCAATAGTAGCCCATTCTTTTAATTTTGATTGCCATCTTGGGACCTGATTGGTGTGCTCCACAAAGTCCTTCGTGAACTTCTGCACACAACTTTATCAGCTTCTCGAGTCCCTAGGCACCTTAGCCACATTTGATCGAAAGCACGCCGATACAATGTGTTGTTGACAAATGCATATCGTAGCGCTCTCTTCTTGATTTGAGTAGCTAGTGATTTGTCTGTTGGCAATTTACTTTCTTTAAAATAATCAATAAAAGGCAGTCTCCAGTCATCTTCTTCCTCGACATCTAGACAATGCCACCATGATTCTGAAGTTTGACTGGCCTTTCGTCTTTTCTTAGGAACTTGATGTTCTTCAAGTTGATCTTCGAGATCAACTGGTTGGGGAGATTGAGGATCAACCGGAGTTGCATCCTGTTGGCTTGAATTTGGTATTCCCTCTGCCTGCGGGAATTGTAGTAATGCCGGCTCTAGGATCCGCCGATTGTGCACCATAATTATTATAGGCCATTCGTCGTCCATATTCGCCATTTCTTTAGCCAATTTGGCAAGAGAATCGGCTTTGGCATTTTGACCTCGGGGAACTTGAGTTAGTTTGACAACTGGAATTTGTTTCATAAGCTCAAGAACTCGCCGATGATAACAGGCCAACTCAAACTTGGTAATTTTGTAAACTCCAAGTACTTGATTTACAACAAGTTGAGAATCGCCAAAGATTTGGAGATTTCGGATTCGAACATCGATTGCAATCTCCAACCCAGCTATTAAAGCTTCATATTCAGCCTCATTATTGGTCCGAGGTTCAGTCAAACTGAATGAAAATCTCATTATGCCTCCCTCGGGTGCTACGAAAATGATTCCAATTCCGGCTTGAGCTTTTTCGAGATTTGGAGGCCGAGCACGCTTTATTGACGATGCTCCATCAAAATACATTTCCCATACTCGTAGTATCTCCTCTTCTTCAACGTTCATGATCTGCTCGTCAGGTAGATCGTCGTTGAGCGGAGAATCTGCAGGGATAGGATGTGCTGCAAGAAAGTCTGCTAACACCTGCCCTTTCACTGCTTTCTGTGGCACGTATGTGATATCAAACTGTAGCAATATCACTGCCCACCTTGCCAAACGACCTGTCAACGCTGGTCTTGTCATCAAGAACTTCAACGGATCGATCTTTGATATCAAGGTGATTTTGTGAGACAACATATAATGGCGGAGCTTCTGAACTGCGAAGATCAGGGCCAAGCAATGCTTTTCGATTGAAGAATAGCAGATTTCTGCTCCTATCAATCTTCGACTGATGTAGTAGTAGAGTGCATTCTCCTTGCCTTCTTCATTATGCTGGGCCAATAATGCTCCGAGGGACTCTTCTAGTGCTGCCGTATACAGTATAAGAGGCTTCCCCGGGATTGGCGCCGCGAGAATAGGAGGATTCAACAGATATCTTTTGATGCTGTCAAATGCTTCTTGGCACTCTGCGTCCCATTTGAAACGGACATCTTTCTTCATTAGCTTTGAAAATGGCTGGCACCTACCCGATAGATTTGATATAAATCTCCGAATGAAAGCCAGTTGTCCTTGTAAGGAGCGGAGTTGCCGAAGGTTCTTTGGAGGTGGCATCTCCACGATCGCCTTGATCTTGTTGGGGTCGACTTCGATGCCTCGATGTCGAACAACGTACCCTAGGAATTTTCCTGAGGATACCCCAAATGCACATTTGAGAGGGTTCATCTTCAGATCATATTTTCTGATTCTTTCGAACACGATCCTCAAGTCATGAAGGTGGTCTTTTCGGCCTATGCTTTTAATGACCAAATCATCTACATAGCATTCGACCTTCTGATGAATCAAATCATCAAATATACGAGTCATCGCCCGCTGGTAGGTGGCACCAGCGTTCTTCAGGCCGAAGGGCATGACTGTGTAGCAGAATATGCCTATAGGCGTTCTGAATGATGTATGTCTTTCATCTTCAGGCGCCATTTTGATTTGATTGTAGCCCGACGATCCGTCCATGAAGGAGAATATATCATAGTTGGATGTATTGTCAACTAGAAGCTCTGATATTGGGAGCGGAAAGTCATCTTTTGGACATGCCTTATTGAGGTCCCTGAAGTCGATGCAGATACGAATCTGACCATTCTTCTTCTTTACAGGGACGATATTGGCAATCCAGTCGGCATATTTTTCTTCTCGAATGAAGCCTGCTTCTATGAGCTTCTTTGTTTCTGCAATCACCTGTTCTTCAATCTCCAATCTCATTCTCCTTGGAGCTTGCTTGATGGGTGCTGCATCAGGCTTGATGGCCAATTTGTGAATTGCCACATCAGGGGATAAGCCAGGCATCTCAGCATATGTCCAAGCAAAACAGTCCCTGAATTCACATAGGACTCTTTTATTTCTTCTATTTGATCTTCTGGTAGAAGAGAGCTAATGAAGGTTGGGCGAGGATCTTCCTCAGTTCCCAAGTTGACTTCTTTGAGCTCGTCCATCGTAGCAGCTTGTCCACCATCTTCCAGTTCTTCTGGTGCAGGCTCAGCCTCTACGGGTTGATCATCATAAGCATTGGTTTCGTATGTTTCTTCAGCACCATCATCATCGGATTTGATTTCCACATGTGATCGCCCGACAAATCTCCTTTCCGGAGGAATTTTCTTTTGATGAACCCGATGCCTTTATATGCATCTATATCCTTTCGTCGTAATGGACGCGGACTTCTCCCATACCAGAGGCCTAAGCTTGTACGGAGCTGTCGTTTGGTAGTAGGAATATTGATTTGCTTTCGTAGCATTCTTTGAATATTTTTAGTATTGAATTTGGGTAGCCTCGTAGGAAATAATTCCTCGGAGTCGATGAGCATGCAATCCCAGTCATGATTCTCCTCTTCATGAACTCCCGTGGAATATAACACATTCTTTGGCACAGTCCCATTTTTACGGGGAGGCAGATAAAGAGTGGAGAGTTCTTCAATTTTATGAACCTCGCGCGAAATGATTTCCTTGAAATGTTGCAAGGGAACACGTGTGACTACGAGTACGCTGTCTGAAATTAACAGACTGTCTATTCTTCTAGAGAACACACTCTGCACTGAGTTCATGTAGATTGAGTCGTAGTCATAATCATCATTTGAAAATTCAACCTGCCTACTCCATTCATCCGTGGACTGGCATATTTTTCGAGATTTGGTAGGAGTAACGTCATCTTCATCCGTGTCGCTCCCAAGATGAGGTACATGCTTCTTTTCTTTAGGAAGAGTTGGTGATTTGGGAAGAGCCGGCGCTGCCTTCTTTCTTCCAACACGCTTCTTATCACCTTCTTGCTTGGGTTTCTTTGCAGCGTTAGAATTTGATGCTCTAGCCTCAAGAGAACTTGACGACTTTTGCTTTTTTGGCATGAAGTACTTAGCATCTTCATAAACTGTTACTTCATGTACTGCAAAGGGCTGAATATCGCCAGAGATCCTGAATTCTTCTCCTTCTCTGAGATACTTCATGCACTGGTGTAATGTTGAAGGGATAACGCCGTATTCATGCAGCCAGGGGCGACCCAATAACGCCTTGAACGAAGTGTCCGCATCAATTACATGGAATTTGGCTTCCGTATGGAGTTCCCCAAATACAAGAGGAAGCATAAACGAACCAAGAGTTTTCTCTGCCTTTTTCTCGTTGAAGCCATGCACCATCAGTTTATCTTGGCCAAGATGTTCCACATCGAGGCAGAGGGATCTTAGTGCCTTAAGGCTCATAAGATTTACAGAAGATCCGGGATCAATCAAAATTCGACTGATCATCATACCGTCGCTCTCTGCCGTAACATACAGAGGGCGGTTGTGGTCTGCTGTTCCAAGCAGCATATCATCCTCAGCAAAGGTGATGAGGGGCTCATTTCGAGCTTGCAAGACTTCCGTCAAGTTGCGCTCAGCAAAATATGCCTCATATCTCTCGGGGTCCTTGAGAGCTTGGATCAAAGTTTCTCGAAGGTCTTTAGACATCAAGAGGGCATCATATATGCTGAGTTGTGCTGGGATCTTCCTCAAGTGGGATAAGATATTGTAATCTATCCCCTTAGATGAAGTCTCTTTCTTCTTGGAGTCATTTAGGATAATATCTTCATTGACAATTATCTCTTTTCCTTTATCTTTGTTAGGAATCCCCTTCTTTGGTGGAGGCGGCAATACCTTGCCACTTCTCAACTGTACTTGGGCCACCCCATCTGATTCAGACTTGTTTGATGAAGCGTTTTTCTTCAGAGTCAACCATTGTCGCGTCTGGAGATTCGCCGGTGGACTCAGAATCGTCTCCCAATTTCACCTGCTTCATTTGCGACGCCACACTTGGGTCTGAATCTTCATCATCGGGAAAACATAGATCTTCTGAACTGAATTCCCATTGATGACACCATCAGACAAAATTCAGGGGCCGCTTTTTCAGCGTATTTCTCCCTATCTGTTATTTTTAATGTTGCTGAGATGACACGGCATATCTCCGTAGGAAGAGATTCATCCTCTGCTTCTTCTTCCTTTTCATCTATTTTAAGCTCTTTCATAAAATCACCGAGCTTGATAGGCTTCCTGACAGTCTGGTAATATTCACCCAAGCTATCAATAGCCTTTTGAGTTGCAGTCTTCTTCGCCATAGGCTTCTTCAACTTGGCTTTTTTCTTGGAAGACTTTGACTTTGACTTTCCAGACTTTGATGAGCTAGCTTGGTCAGGTTGCTGTTTAGAGGTGGATGCTTGTGACAGAGGCAACCATTTTAAGTTCAATACTGGCTCAGTAGGAGACTTCCACTTGACACCAGGAACTCCTTCCAGCTGTTTCAGCATTTTTTTGTTGTCTTCTTGGAGACCACGGTCTCCCATTGCTCACCTTGAACATATTTTTTTTGTTATTGTATTGTTTCTTTAGACGGGAGTACGGAAGAGGACGTGACTACCCGGGTGGATCCCTTTCCGGGACGAACTAACACATTATCTGATAATGTTAATTCTCCTCTTTTGTACATCTTTTCCAACCAATCTTTGAAGACATAACAATCTTCAATTGGATGGCTAACTACCCGATGATATGGACAGTAGTTTGGGTCGCCACTATGCTTGGACTCTTCAGGTCTTTTGCATTCTGGCAATTCTAGACCGTTCTTGAGTGCTTGTCGAAATAGTTTAGCAACACACTCTCCCTTTTAAATGAATATTCTTTATTCATTTTCTCTTTGAGGGAAGGGAATGTTCTATCACCAGCTCCCCGTGGGTTGCCTCTGGCGCTCTCCTCCACCAGGAAAGGCTCGAGGTTTATCATTTCCTCCAAGTACCAACTTTGGTTGAGGATTTGGATTGTAAGCCTGTTTTGATTTTTCTTCATACTGCATAGGCTGCTTTCCTTTGTCTACATTATACACTTACCCGTTTACCTTTATCAGGTCTGGGAGGGAATGCAGAGTAAACATCATTTCTCCTAGCATCAGGAGCTTTAGCTTTTTTGGATTTATCAGGGAAGCTTTCAGACTTTGATAAGTTTAACTTCTCAAATTTTGCCACCCTATCCAACAGATCCTGGAAGGTAGTGATTGAAGCCATGCATAAGAAGGGTTGCATTTTGTCGTCAATGTTTCCCATCAGTAGTTGAACTGCATGCTCTTCTTCCAGCTGCTGCTCGCACTTCATGCTGAGATTGCGCCAGCGTGTTATGTATCTCGTTACTGATTCATCCTTTCTCCTTTTGTCGAGGGCGAGATCAGCAATGGTAGTCTTCTCTGTTGCACTGGCAAATCTTTTCACGAACAATGCCTCTAGTTCTGCGAAGGTCTTCAGAGAATCATTTGGTAGTTCGGCATACCATTCGAAAGCAGTTCCACTTAAGCTGCTTACGAATTGCCTGAATAGCAGAGCGTCATTGCCTCCTGTGTTCCCACAGGTTGCTTTGAACTGCGCCAGGTGTTGTCTGGGATTTTTATTGCCATCAAAAATATTGAATTTTGGCACAGAATATCCCTTTGGATATGGCACCTGATCGTACTCTGCTGGGTACGGGCGACCTTTCCCTACCAACTTCTCTGCCTGTTCAGCAGCTATAATGGCTTAATCTTTTCACTGATTAAGCCTTCTAGCTGTGACGCAGTTACGGGCTCAGAGGCATTCGCCACATTTTGGGGAGTACGCTGGCGGGTTGAATCATCAGTTTCTTTGCCACCTTCAAGTACACCTTTCACTCCTGAGGCTTGGGGCGCTTGAGGGTTTTGAGAATTAGCAGCTTGGTTGACGGGGTTGAGCCGGTGCAGGGCCCACAGAAGTGGTCTTCTGCATCATTTCCATCATGACCGTCATTTGAGTCATCATCTCAGTCATTTTATCATTTAACTGAGAGATTTCTCTGTCTTTTCCTTCGCATCTGTCGCCTCATTTGATTTCTCATTTCAGCGAGTGTGATGTCTTCACCAGCGAAGGGGGTTTTCTCCGACCTCTTCTTTTTCCTCATCGCCTTCTTCTGAGGAATGAGCACTTTGGCTGGCAATGGGTCTAGCCCTGTGGCGACGTCGATAAAAACACGTACGCGCGGCTGTGATTGCTGGTCTTCTTCATCACCATCATCATCTTCCTTTTCAACATCGACGTGGCTGACCATACGAACCACCTCGATCTCCATAGTGTCATCATCGTTATATTCTTTTTCTTCTTCTTGTACCTGAATTTCTGAGCGACGACGCCACTGAATTTCAGGTTCTCGGCTTGGAAGGATCACTTCTTCAATTTGCGGACTACGATCGAAATGAACTTCCTCTTTGGCTGAAGTAGGAGAATGACGGGATCTCCTGGAAGACTCTCCAGGATGTCGACTGTCATTATAATTGTCGTCATTATGGGCCTTCCTTTGGACCCATTTCTGACGAGTTTTGTTGGCAGGGGCGGATCTCCGAGAGACAGCTCCGGATGTCACGCCTGGTCTATCTTTTTCTTCAAAAATCTTTTTCTTTCGAGGCTTCGGCCTCCAAACTTGTTTGCCGTTCCGCTGGGCCCTTTCGGCGACGGATTCTTGGACATGTGGTCCAAGTGTCACGCCCCGATGTGCTTCCCGCGGAACTTGGCGTTGGTAATTTCTTTGTTTGGCTATCACAACAGACGATAGCCTCTCTCTTGGAGGAGTTCTTCGGGCCTCAACAATCAGTGGCCTCTGGAACTTCTTTTTCATTAAGCCCTTCTCCTTGACTGTCTTCAGTACACGGTGTACCCGGGCAGACAGACGTTCGGGCTCTCTTATCTTCTGAGGGGCTGGAACTTCAAGCTGACGCTCCCAAAAAGATTTCTTGAGCTCACCAGAAGAGCTATTTCTTTTTATCCACTTTAGATTGGCGAACTTATTCTGAGTGGGGATATTGATCTTTGATTCTGGTGGTGCTGGCAGATTGGAGGGATGGACTGGTACAGGTAACTGCTGAGCTCGCAGCTCTGCATTTCTCTTCCTCCTTTGCCTTCTAGTAAGCCTTCCTCCAGATGAAGAAGCTTCATTATCATACCTCCCAGGTGCATCAGGCTCTCTGGGCAGGGCGGTGGTGTTTGCAGTCACCACAGAAATTTTTCTTCCAGCGACAACCCTTTTTGCAGTAAGGGTCTCAGGTTGGGACAGTCTTTCAAACACAGAAGTTCTTCCTTGAGTAGTACCTCTGGCAGCAGTCCTTTCAGAGTAGGATCTTCCAGAAAGTTCTTCAGAGTTTACGCCGTACACAGGGACGGCTGCAGCCCTTGCAGTAGCTGCTGAGAATTCGAGCCCACCAAAGTGGATGGTGGCTCCAGCATTTCCAGTTTCAATTACAGCATTAGCCAGTTGAATCCTGGCTCCTCGTCCCAGTTGGACGGTCATCGGTGTGTCCTGCATTTCCATTCTGTAAAAATGAAAGGCAGGGATTAGTGATCAGAATTGATACATCACCCCACGCAGAACAAATAATAGAAGCAGGAGAGTTGGCATGGAATTCAAAACCCTGCTAAACAAATTTCCATTGATCTTATTTAAAAGATTCATTTTCAGGAAATTTAAAATTTGATTTGCTTGCTACTATAGCCTTTTAAGTGACTAGCCAGAGATGGAAAGAAAAGCCATTCCCCAGCGGAGTCGCCAGAAATCTGTGGGCTCCGAAAATTCGGCCCCGGCCTCCGCTCGCTTTTCTTTATTCGGCGAGGGAGTTTTAACGAACTAAGTTCCGGGGTAAATTTTGGAAGGCAGATGGGTTTGTAGATAAGACACTACCCAGAGATTTCGCCCTCATTTTGTGAGGACTTTATGATCTGAGTTCTGGTTTCCTATAGGCGCAAGCCCCTATAGTTAATTACCCCTCCCGATCACGAGAGAGAACTTTCGATTAAGGCTAGTCGTCAATCAGATACGTATAGAAATACGTGCATCTGGCATATAGTAGCAGCAATGAGTATTGGTATTGGTAGAATGTTAGATTTGAGAATTTGGGAATTTGGAAAGCTTTAACATTTAAAATAGAAATTTCACCATCTTTCACTTAAAGCGGATGGTGGGGGAATGGATGATGGACCCGATCAAGATCCCATGGTTCCGTCGTCCCGGGCCATCGTGGTCCCTGGTCTACTTAGTCAGAGGAGGTAGTCGACCCAACCTGACAGAAAGATCCTTGTCGGCAGCCATGGGTTGCTTCGTCCAAGGGAACCTTGTAGACCGGGGTTGGATGTTTGTCTAAGGGGACAAATTTGAATCCACCTTAGCTTACAGAGGGCTTTGTGCCCTATCGATCATATCCTATTGATTCATATCTCAAGGATTTAACGCCATTAAGGAGCGTATTGGCTCTGGCCATAACCGCTAGTTGTGGTGCCATTTGGCGGCAAAACCACTCGGTTCAGAGGGCCCCGGGTCGTCATAACCGTTTACCTGCAGTGCCATTTGGCGGCGAAACTGCCGGTTAGAGGACACGTACCACGTCCTTACTGGCAATAGACTTTTTTGAGAATGGATCCTAGTGATATTTTCGACTAGGGCATTCGCTCTCTTTTGTGAGCTGAAGTAAATTTGAATTTGTCCGCCTCGACAAACTGTTACGGAGGGTGGATGGTATTTTGCTTTTGAGTGGTTGATGATTTGATTTAAATTTTTTAAATATCTTGAAATTTGGAGTTTGTAGAGTTTGGATTCTGATAGAAATTTGAGTGGAATTTGAGATATTTGTGGAACCCCTCCGGTTGAGATTTGCATTCAACACGGCCATCATCGGGGTTGATTTTGGGGTCATTTTCTTTATTTGATTGAACCCTGTCGACCCTATCAACTTATCGATGGGGGATCGGGTTTCTCGTAGGCTTTGTGCCTTTGTTTATGAATTTTCTTAATTTTAGGCATTGAAGGCCTAAAAAGAATGTATTTAAACAAATACACCGGGTCACTACAACCATGTATCTATTTGATAGTTCGAACCCTGTCGACTCCTATTGATCCGTATAGAAGGATCGGGTTCTTTAGGCTTCATGCCTTTGTTCATGAACTTTCTTGATTTTAGGCCTTGAAGGCCTAAAAAGAATATATTAGATAAATATTCTGGTCGACCTCGTGACCACATATTTATCTAATGGTTTGAACCCTGTCTACTCCCATTTACATGCTTAGGAGGATCGGGTTTCGCAGGCTTCATGCTTTTTGTTCAGTGAATTCTTTTGATTGTAGGCTTAGCATGCCTAATACGAATGTGTTGAAACAAATACACTGGTTTCCACAGCCGTGTATTTGTTTAAAGGTTCGAACCCTGTCGACTTCTATTGATCCGTATAGAAGGATCGGGTTCGAACCAGAATTCACTTATCGACCCCGCGCAGCATCCCTAGGCGTCACGTGTGTACCAATAACACGCTCGCCGGGGCCCATGCGGGTGATTTTTATATATCCCCCTTTAATGTATCTATGTGTATACATTCTCTAGTGCACGTGTAGGGGTATTTTGAAATATTTGTAGTTGTGCATGTATTTGTCATTTGAATACACAATATTTGATTTCAGAGCTTATACACGCCTTCTGTCCGCTGGTACGAGTGTTGCGGATCCGGTGGCGTTGGATTCTGATATTGACTCCCCCTTTCTCATTCACCGGGGGAGGATTTTCTGGATTTTGGAGTCAAAGATTGCTGATTTGGAAAGAACTCCTTTTAGGCTCGGCGTTGAGGACTTGTCATTTCTGGTATTTTGTGAGTACCAGAGCTGTTTTCTTCTTAAATATAGAACAAAGAAGAGACTTTGGAACACCAGGAAGTTTGGTTCTAATTTGTTCAAACATTTCCCCCCTTCTGCCAGGGGGTGTCCTTTTTCGTACATCGGACTGCCTTTGTACCCGGTGTGCTTGAAGATCTTGACCACCAATGTCGTAGTTGATATCAATACTTGTGTCCACAGTGGTTCGTCGTGCCTACGATATATCCACTGTTGTTATCCACAAGCTGTTTGTAGCCATTTGCGAGGACCCGTTGCGTCCGCCACGAGCTCCTGGAACTATTCGTAGGAGACCCATTGTTTCCTACATCATGCCCACCTGTCACCAATCTCAGGTGGATTTGTTGGGTTGCATTTGTTTGTAGGAAGGCGGATCCTCCATCTTTGGTCTCCCGTATCGCCATCTCAATCAACAGGCAATTGTAGGGATTGTTGTAGGAATTAACACATCTTTCGTGTGCACCGGGATTTCATCCCCCGCTTGTAACTTGTTAATTTAGAGAACTGTGTATTTAGACTCTGATTGATTCATTCATCCAAAGCCCTGGTCCTATGTATTTCATTAGACCCGAGTTCAAGATCCAGCCCCCATGTTTGAGTCTTGTACGTCATTATGGGTTTAACTCTTGGCATCCCATTCAAACTCAAATCCCTATTTCGGATCCAGCTTGAGTTCAGTTTGTGTTCCTTGTTCTCCACATCTCATTCCAGTTTTGAGTTCAGAGTACAAGTTATCTTGTTCAATTCATGTTAGGGTTCATTTGAGTTTGAGTTCTGTATTCGGATCCCCTGATGTTGCACAGTTCGAGTTCCAAGAACAAGTTCAAGTGCTTGTTCAGAGTCTTATGAAGTCTTTGCAGGTACAATTTCATGTTCAAATTGATTTGAGTTTGGTTCCAATTTGATTTCATTTCAATTGATTTTGACCCTTAGAAATCATTTAGAACTTGTTCAAATTTAGGTCCACCAGTCCTCTGTTCGTATAAGTCCTCTGCTCATTTAATTCGAGTTCTGTGCATTTCTGTTCCAATACAGGTCTTTTATATTATTGCCCAAGAAGGTCTTCAAATTGTTCAAGTCTTTGTAGATTTCAGTAAAAATTTCGGCAGCACCCCGGCATATCCCCCATTTGGGGGAAAATTGGGGAGCTGGGCCTTCCCACCACGCTACTAGAGCGTGTATGGTAGGTGTCCTTAGACACCGCGGCCGTACAAAATTTTCATCCCACCACGCTACAAGAGCGTGTATGGGGCCTTCAGCAGTACCCGTACAACAGAACAGCAGTGACGTACCAGAACAGCAATGACTCCCCACCACGCTACAAGAGCGTGTATAGGGCTCTCCCACCTCGTCGTATGCATCGCACCGGGCTCCCTCCTACCGTGCTACAAGAGCGCGTATAGGTGGTGGTTCCCCGGTCCTTTGCTGCAAACGTCGAGAATGGGATTTTGGACCATCATACCTTTGCGTAGCAATACCGGCGGTGTCGATGTCGGTGTCGAGGTCGAGGACCGTCCCCACCACGCTACAAGAGCGTGTATAGGGCTTACCCGCCTCGTCGTATGCTTCGCACCGGGCTCCCTCCTACCGTGCTACAAGAGCGCGTATAGGTGGTTCCCCGGTCCGCTGCAAACGTCGAGAACGGGGTTTAAGTTAGAATTTATACCTTGGAGATCGGAGGTGGCTCGTGGATCGAGGCAAAAAATGGATTCCATTTTTTTATTCTTCTTTTTTTTTTATTAATTATAATTAATTATTAATTATAATATCTTTTAATTAATTATAGTTATTTTAATTAATTAAATTAATTAATCACTATTGTAATTAATTAAAATAATTAATCATATTTTTTATTAATTATTTAGAATTAATTAATATTAATTAACTTTAATTAATTAATAATAATTAACTATAATTAATAAAAAGTTATAATTAATTAAAATTAATTTCAATTAAATTAATTATAATTAACTAATCATTAATTATAATTATTTAATTAAAACTAATTAAAATTAATTATATTAACTAAATTAATTAAAATAATTATAATTATAATTAATTAGAATTAATTTTAATTAAAAATAAATTAGCCCCTCTCCCTCTACCCTCTGTTCGGCGGATTACGGGATTTGGCCGGAGAAATGCGCGGGCAGGGAGAAAGTTACCTTCACAGCACGAGCTCCCGTCGTTGCTTGCGGTCAGACAGGAAGGGAAGCCGACGAAGGAGCAAAGCCGAACAGCTATGAAGGAGTCGGAGGAGAAGCACGAAAGGGAGAAAGTTATCTTCGCAGCCGAGCGAGCTCCCGATCAAAATTGCGTAACTTCCGATCCGTTAGGACTGTCGCCAAAGGAGCCAAGTCGGACAACCAGGAAGGAGCCGAGGAAGCACTCGGGAGGGAGAAAGGGTCTTCAAAGCCGGCGATCTCCCGTCGTTTCTTCCGCCAGAATGTCGTGACTTCTGATCAAACAGGAAGTCGTCGAAGGAGCGAAGCTGGACGTCCACGGAGGAATCGAAGAAGCGGCCTGAAAACAGCGAGCGGGCTCTCCCTTGCTTCCGATCAAGATGTCGTAACTTTCGTTTCAACTGGAAGGGACAGTCGTCGAAAAGGCGAAGTCGGACGGATGAAGAGCGAGAGAAAGAGGAAGAAGCCCTTTTGCTTCGTTTCCTCTGCCATTTAACGACTCGATCGAGTCGTGTAGACGACGTGCGAGGATACGACTTTGATTGCGGCGACGACGTGCGAACGTCGTGGGATGGCAGGTACGTTGATTTTAATTTTTTTTGTTTTTTCTCTCTTTTGTTTTATACGGCGGGTTAACACAAGGCCTATTTATAACTTTAAATTATGGTAAACAATATATTAGATTTTCCCCTGAACAAGTTATAGTTGCTTTTTCATATGTTACTTGCCAATTTTACTTTCTTATGTTGTCTTCTTAGAATTGCCGAGTATTGCTTGAAAATACCGCTTTTGTTTTAATCATCATCAGCATCTGTTGACCTTAGTGTTATACCCAAAGAAGAAACATGAAGACTCAAAATCATACCAGGAACCTATCGGATCCAAGAATCCCGCTGGCAGAGTCGCTCCCACAAATCCCGGCTCCGTACCTCGTATCCGTCGAAGATACCCGCAAATTCTGCCAAAATCCCGCGATACTACTGTACATTCGGCGCCGAACCGATCAAATCCCATGAAATCCTGCTCAAAATCGGTGATCTCTCCTCGATCGAGCGCCCAAGTTGCCGTTAAATACCGGACCAAGTGAGAGCTTCGACACTCACTGGATCTCGACTCTCTCCCATTTGCAGATCCCACTCGATCGCAGGAGCTCCCCAACCCGTCGCCTGCTCCGGTCGATCCCATCTCCACAGCCGGCCTTCTCTTGCCCATACCCCGCCGATCCAGAGAGAGGGAGATAGAGAGAGTTCCTCTTACCTGAAGCCCGACGCCTCCTCCTCCGACGTTCTCTCCTTGCCCGATCGACAGTCACGACATTTTGATCGGGACGCAAGAACAGGAGCTCGTTAACTGAGAAGGTAGCTATCTCCCTTACGCATGCTTCTCGGCCAAATCCCTCAAATTCGCCTAACCGAGGGATTTTTTTATATATATATATATATAAATAATATAATTTATTTTAATTAAGTATAATTATATTAATTAAATATAATTAATTAAATTTATTATTTTTAATTAGTCATAATTTATAAGTTAATTATTAATAATTAGCATTAATTAATTATATTTTTAATAAAATTAATTAATATAAGTTATAATTAATTTTAAATTAATTATAACTTATAGTGTTAATTGATTTTTAATAAATTTTGATTAATTATTTCAATTAATTATAATTAATTACAGATGATTAATTAAAAAATAATAATTGTTTAATTAATTGTAATTAATTAATTTTAATTATAATTAATGAAAATATAAAAAATGCTTATGTGCTCATCTCTCTTGCCTCGATCCTCGAGCCTCCGCCACCGTCAAAGCCCGCGAAGGTATGCATTTTCTAAACTTAGATTGTCGCTTTGTTGTATGCGGCGGATCGGAAAACCGCCTATACACGCCTTTATTGCGCGTGGTGGGATGGGACCCCAGTCCGACGCCTACGACTAGGCGGGCAATCGCCTAAACTCTGCTTCGACGTTCGTGGCGCACCGGAAAACCGCCTATACACGCCTTTATTGCGCGTGGTGGGAAGGGACCCCGTTGCGGCACCTACGGCGAGGCGGGGTCACTCATAAGTACCCTCGAGCGGGGGGAAAGCAAACTGTGCATTTTTAAACAAGTACCATCGAAGCCCGCGAAGGTACAAACTCTCTAAACTCAGATTCTCGCGTCGTTGTTTGCAGCAGACCGGAAAAACTCCTTTGAACGCCTTTATTGCGCTTGGTGGGATGGGACGCCGATCTGATGCTTACGACGAAGCGAGCAATCGCCTAAACTCTACTTCGGCGTTCTTGGCGCGCCGGAAAAACACCTATACACACCTTTATTGCGCGTGGTGGGAAGGGACCCCGGTGCGGCACCTACGGCGAGGCGGGGTCACTTATAAGTACCCCCGAGCAGGGGGAAAGCAAATTGTGTCATTTAAACAGGTATCGTCAAAGACCCCATACACGCCTTTATTGCGCGTGGTGGAAGGAACAAAAAAATCACGGCCGCGGTGTCCTCGTCAGAGGACACCTACCATACACGCCTTTATTGCGTGTGGTGGGAAAGGCCCAGTTTCTCGTAGTTTTACCCTAAACGGGGGAGACGCCGGGAGGTTGCCAAAATTTCGGGTGAAATCGTACCTGGACTTAATTGAACTCAAAAGAACGACGGATGACTTGTACTTGGACTCTTGAACAAAATCTAAATGACTTAATAAAGAGTTGAACCCAAGTAAAATGGAGATGAACTTGAACTTGCAAGGTGAACTTTGACTTTGAACTCAAAACTTGTGGACATCGAACATGAACTGGACTTAGACCCAAACGAACACAAAAGAGCTCAAATTGGGCTTGATTCAAACATTTGAACTCAAGCAAGAATTTGAGTTAGACTTTAGAAGAATCCAAACACCGGGACTTGATTCGGATCAAGCATAGTGGACATGAACTCAGATCTGAACCATAACTAGATAATCAAGTTTAAATGGATGTATAATTATCTTAACATCACTCATCAAATTTGATTATGTTAGTGGAGATCAATGAATGGAGGAAGGACATTCGTTAAAATCCCAAATAGAAATAAATTATTTGCTCACTCATAAGCAACAATACAAGCTCAATGATATCACAAGGGCCATTGTCTTCATTCAACAACTCTTCAATGGCAGTCAGATACATCGCCTTCTTGCAAATGGAGATGTATAACACACAAAAAATGATGCTCCTTACAAGACTGCCTGTTGATTGAAAGAAGGCAACACTACTACATGATAGTAGAAAATCCGTTCCCCGCATCAAATGAATGATTGCAACCACCCGAGATTGGTGAAAGGGTGGATATGACACAGAAACAATGGGTGTTTTACAAACATCTTCAGGAGGTCATAGTGGATACAACGATTCCCTGCAAATGAACGCTTGTGGATAACATCAGTGGGCATATCGCAAGCACATCAAACCACTTTGGGAACAAGTACAAGTGTATCCTACGACAATCCCTACAAACATGCCTGTTGATTGAGATGGCAATACGAGAGACCAATAATGGCGGATTCGCCCCCACAAACAAGTGCAAATACATCAATACCACCCGAGATTGGTGAAAGGGTGGATTCGATGCAGAAACAATGGATCTTCTACAAAATACTTCTAGGAGGTCGTCGTAGAAGACATGTATCCCCTGCGAATAAAGAGGTCAATGAATGAATGAAAGTCATTCATTAAAATCCCAAATAGAAGTGAAATGTCGGTTCCTTCACAAGCAACAATACGAATTCCTACAAGTCACTACAAAAGATCTGCAACACATATCAGCTCTCTACGAAGACAAATGTATGTGTCAAATGCCACTTTGGGTAGATGCAGAAAGACTTCAGTAAATGCAGTATCCTGAAGTCAATTTCAGTCTGTGAAGGAATACATCTACCTGTCCACTCATAACAATGACGGATGTACTACATGAGCCAAACAACTACAACGAATACAAGCATCTACGAACCAAAGTAGGAGACTTGTTAGTGCACTATGATCCACATACAGAAAGCAACAACTAGTGCACGACAGTCTACCTGTACGAAGCAGCGAACAATTATATTCAGAAGCTGCTACGCCACGCCAACGGATCCGCAACTTCTATGCAAGCGGATAAAAGGCGTCTACAAATACTTTCAAAGTACCCCCACATGCGTTATAGTTTGTATACACATAGGTACACTATAAGGGTAAAAGAAATTATAAAACCCACATGGGCCCCGGCGAGCGTGTTATAGAAATACACGTGACGTCTAGGGATGCTACGCGGATTATCAAATTTTGAACCCGATCCTCCTAAGAAGATAAAAGGAGTTGACAGGGTTCAATTATAACCCCAAACACCCGCATGGGCCCCAGCGAGCGTGTTATTAGTACACACGTGACATCTAGGGATGCTGCGCGGGTTGACAAGTGAATTCAGGTTTGAAACCGATCCTTCTATACGGGTCAATAGAAGTAGACAGGGTTCAAACCAACAAACAAATATACTGTTGTGGCGACCGTCGTATTTGTATTAATACATTCATATTAGGCCTTCAAGGGCTATAATAATGAGAATTCACTATCAAGAGAATAAAGTCTACGAAACCCGATCCTTGATCAATAGCTTGGTCGAGTTGACAGGGTTCAATCAACAAAAGAGAAATGACCCCAAACACCCCGATGATGGCCGCGTTGAACAAAAATCTCAACCGGAGGGGTCCATTCCAAATACTTTCAAATGCATCCCAAAAAGTCCATTCCAAAAATCCAAAAATATTCTCAAAATCCTAAAATTCAAAAAATTATCAAACTCCAAAGTATTTAAAATTTGAAATCTAACCATCCATACTTAAAGCAAATTTCATCCCCCCTCCGCAATAATTTATCGGGGTGGACAAATCAAAATTTACCTTAGCTCACAAAATAGCTAAATGCCTAGTCGAAAATATTTCTAGGATCCATTCTCAAAAAGTCTTCTGCCAGTAAGGACGTGGTACGTGTCCTCTAACCGGCGATTTTGCCGCCAAATGGCACTGCAGGTAAATGGTTATGACCCGGGCCCTCTGAACCGAGTGGTTTTGCCGCCAAATGGCACTACAGATAGTGGTTTTGGCCAGAGACAGTACGTTCCTTAGCGGTGTTAAATCCTTGAGATATGAATCAATAGGATATGATCGATAGGGCACGAAGCCCTCTGTTAGCTAAGGTGGATTCAAATTTGTCCCCTTAGACAAACATTCATCCCACGTCTTCAAGGTCCCCTTGGACGAAGCAACCCATGGCTGCCGACAAGGATCCTTCTGTCAGGTTGGGTCGACTACCTCATCTGACTAAGTAGACCAGGGATCACGATGGCCCGGGACGACGGAACTATGGGATCTTGATTGGGTCTATCATCCATTCCCCCACCATCCGCTTTAAGTGTAGGATGGTGCAATTTCTATTTAAATATCAAATCTTCCAAACCAAATTCCAAATCCAAAAACCCAATTCTTCAAATCCCAATATCCAAACACTTCAAATTTCAAACTTCCAATCCTCAATATCAATACTCATTGCTGTTACTATATGCCAGATAACACGTATTCTCTATACGTATCTGATTGACGACTAGCCTTAATCGAAAGTTCTCTCTTGTGATCGAGAGGGGTAATTAATTATAGGGGCTTGCGCCTATAGGAAACCAGAACTCAGATCATAAAGTCCTCACAAAAATGAGGGCGAAATCTCTGGGTAGTGTCTTATTTACAAACCCATCTGCCTTCCAAAATTTACCTCGGAACTTATTTAGTTAAAACTCCCTTGCCGAATAAAAAAGAAATCGTGCGGCGGGAAGGCCGGGGCCGAATTTTCGGAGCCCACAACATCATTAGCATTACCTTGACTATTTTATAAAGCTTTATAAATCTTTTGACATTCATATCTATTAAGTTTGTGTACTTGTGTGCTACTTTTAATCCTTCATAAACAAAGTATATGAGAGAGGTAGGTAGGATTATGTGTAGAGTGTTTTTTTCCTTTTTTTGCGGACATTTTGCCATACTATATATAGTGAGTGCGACATAGGTACTATCATGCCAAGAATGTTTTTTTAATTTTCTTAATTCTTTCTAACATATTTTCATACTATATATTTGATGGGGACATTAGATCATCATTGAAAGTTTATCAGAGACGTGGCTGCCGATCTACGGCGACGATCGAGTCTTTATATTTTTGAGTCAACAACAACAACAACAACAACAACATCAAGCCTTTATCCCACTACGTGGGGTCGGCTACATGAATCCTTTTTCTCCATTGTGTCCTATTAAAAGTCAAATTCTCATTTAAATCTAATAAAGAAAGGTCATTCCTAATATTTTCTAACCATGTCTTTTTAGGTCTACCCCTACCTTTCTTAACATAAGTCAAATCTAATACCTCTACTCTCCTAACCGGGTCATCGGAAGGCCGCCGTTTTATGTGACCAAAAACCATCTAAGGCGACTCTCTCTAATTTTTGAGTCATTAATGTATTTTTTTATTTTCATGAATTTTGTTATTTGCTTATGTGGTTTTATTATTTCCCGTTGTACCCCTCTTATGGGAGTTGTCGTATGTAAGCCCAAAGGGCGTTTGTGTCTTTTTGTTTCGAGTCATTTGTATGAGGCTATTTAAAGCCCCACTTTGTTCTATTATGGGTAATGAATGCTTATTGAGAAATTTGCCTATACTTGTGTTTGAGCATTGAGAGTTCTAATGGAGAGAGTTTCCTAGGAGAGGAAGGGGATTAGCGCATCACCCACCAACCTTGGATACGGCCGGGTTCGTTGTTTTCTTTTTTTGTATTTTCGTTTTCCCTCGCCATCTTCCATCATTTTTCTTCGGCACTTCCAACTCCACCAAATTTCCCCCACTTCCTCCATACACCAAGCTCCACTAAAATTCCCTCATAGCCTCGGCCACCTCCACCCATCCCCAATTGGCCGCCGGCCAAGGCCCCAACCATCGGCTTCCCATCCCCCTTGGTCCTCTTTAATTTGTTTCCTAATTTGGATTGGAGTTAATTTGGGACTAATTTGAAATTCAAATTCATCCAAATTTGAATTCAAATTATTTCCTAATTTAGTTAATCTATTTTAGGAAAGTATTTGATTTAGATCCAAATTTGAGTTTTAAACTCAAGAGGATTTAAATTAACTATTTCCTAAAACTAAAACCTAAATTAGGAAACCTTTAATTGCTCTCACCAAATCAATCCTTGACCATGCATGCCACCGGCCCCTATGTGGGTAAATTTGGATTTATTTCCTAATCACCACATAAACCCAGTAAGAAATAATTCAAATTATTTGTCTCTTTGGCCGAATTTTTCAAAGACTCTAACCTCCTTATTTCTTGCCTATTTAAATTCCTTATTTTTGGAAAGAACTTTCCTGGCACCTCTTCACTGCCGCCGCCCAAGCCCTTACCCGTGCTCTCTCTTCTTTCCAAACTCTCCTCCCTCCCATTAAATTTTCTCTTGAAATCTCTGCCTAAACTTTCTTCCAAAGAGTTCTACCTTCTCATTGGGGAAAGCTGAAATCTTCCCTAAGGTTTTAGCTAGAAAATCTGAAATCTTCTTTCAGATTTTTGGAAAGGTTTGGAGTTGCTTCTTCAACGTACATTGACGAGAACTTCTTGTCTCCTAGCATTGGATAATCTTCAAGAGTGCTCACTACCGTGGGAGAACTTTCAACCATTCATCCATGAATGTCGGATCTAGATACTGAGTACGGCATCACTTGGGACGACGACGGCTTCACCGACATTCTTGGGTCCACCTTCTTCGGCGTGAACCCGCCCGGAGATTGACCACACAATCGAAGAATACGTGGATCGCATTTTGTTTGCGTTGACGGAAGCCATTGACGAGCATTTTGAAGGCATCGAGTGGAGGATCTCCACGTCTCCTTAGCAAAGGTTTCTCTTTCACTTGCATCTAATTTCTTTTAAGTCCAAATTCTCATTGATGTGATTGAAGTTGCGAAAGTCTCCTCCAAGTGCTCTTGCTAACTTAGTAATTCATAGGAATTGAGTGTACTTTCTTTTGCATCCTAAATCTCGTTGTTAGATTAGGGATTAACTTGAAAACTACTAATTTGTATTGTTTTATTTTTCTTATTTATCTTGGAAGTTCAAAGCTCGGTGCATGTGATTTAGCCTACGCAAAATATCTCCTTAATTGTTTTACTCTTCGGTGATAATTGCTAGTAATTTAATTCCAAAATTATTCTAATCTAAGAGTTGTGCAATGCCTAAATGAATCCATAAGCATCTCATCTAAGTAGTCCTACATCAATATTAGTGTGTTCAGCATAGGCACCCGCACTGGCAATTATATATATATATATATATATATATATATATATATGTTAGACTACTATACTTCTTAGTGGATAAAGTCTTTTGTCCTTGCACATCTTTCACCCTCATAAATATATTTGAATGGCTAAGCTTAAATATTTAAGCCAACTTTTAGATACTTAAAATCTTAGCCATTCAAATATGTTTGATCGGATGCATTAAATTTCTTCACATGATGTTTTAAATTGCATGAGAATAAAATCATGATTTTCTTGTTATTGTCTTTCAAATGATATAGAGTTAAATACATAATTGGTTATAATATTTAAAGTGAAATGTGTGGGCAAACTAGACACTCAACTACGTATATATATGCTGCCCTATCAAACTTTAATTTAAATACTTGATGAACAGTTAAATTATTCTCAAAATCTATGAAACATTGCCTACATGTAATTTTCGTGCCATTAGATGATAGATAAAATTAGGAATAGAATGTTGCTTCTCCACCTAGGAGAATAATTCTCTTCCAAACCAAAAGATTCTGCTGTATTTGTTGCAAGAATCATCAGATACTTGATGCAGTGTTTCAGTTGAAGGAGCTCTTTGTGAGCAAATTGTGCTTTAGAATTGCTTTACTAATTTAATTGTGATGATGTATTCCTGGTATTTTAAAGGAAGTTAGGTTGACATTTTCATCGTATTTTTTTTCCTTAACAAGTGCTGCTCAAGTATCTCCAATTGCCATGGATGCACACCACATTCCATGTGTTACTGAATTGCTTGAGCAGGTGAAGAGATCGAAATTTCTTGACATTTCTAAAGCATTTCCTTCGAAATATGATAAAAAACCTATCATAGGGTTCACTTATGAAGTACGTGAAAATAATGCCACTCATGCTTTTGTTTTCGATCTCAAAATTTGCTTTTATACTAAATCACTCTTTCTCACATTTTACTGATATTTCTACTCCACAGGAACCTCCAGTTCTAGGGAAGAGAACCTTTTTCACTGCTCGGACATCCGGGTAAGGACAATTTACATCCAAGTTTCTCAACATATTTTATGAAATGAAAAAATAATTCACATGCATAGACATTTTTTTGTATCCCTAAGCTTTTAATATGGTCTAATGACTAACGGTAAGCTTATGCATACTCTATTCGCATTTGTTTGTGTATAATTTTTATTTTTGTATGCTATAGTGCTTTATGTGATCATAACACACCATAAATAATTTCTAGAAATAATTTTTTATTAGTAACATGGATGGTGATGGATAAATGTTTTCAATATGCAGAAACATCGGGTTTAGCTGTCTGATTTGCAAATAAGATATTTATCAATCCATGAATACTGCATTCTGAATAACGTAGTCTAATGATTACCTATTATAAATCATGATTTTATTACGGATAAATATCTTATCTAGGATGCATTTAGGTATTAGATTGTTTTAACTGATACCTAGATAGCAAATTTCTTTAACCAAGAGAAATTTGAGTCCTTCGAAGGAATTCCTTCTGGGAGAACAGGCCAGGAGGGAAATTTAAGTCCTTTGAAGGAATTCCTTCTGGGAGATCAGGTGAAGAAGCCTTACATTAACTTTGTGTAAGTGTACTTGAAGTGCATGCAATTCCTCCTTCAGCTATGAAATATCTTATGAATCATTTGGTTGCTTGTAGATGAAAAATATGTTTTAGAAAGTGCTGATTTTGTTTTCTTTTAGTTCGAGCGTGAAATTGAAGTAATCACTTTTGAGGGAATTAAAGTTATTGTTAGAGTTTCAAATCCATATTGATTTCTAAATGCATTATACCAAATGATGGAATCTAGGAAACTCATCATTTTTCAAAACACATTATCCAACTTTAATTAACCAATTGAGCCCTTGGAAGGTAGTTTATTTACTGGTTATCAAAAAGCAGCATGGAGTGTAACAAAATTGGATGGGTTCCTCTCTCATTACCATAACAGTTGCATGGTGTAATCACACACATCTCAGCCCTGCAATCCACTTTGGGTGCTGGGACTAATTCCCATTTTTTTCTCTCAAAATGCTTTTTTGGTTTTGTTGGGTTCAATTTCAATCATCCAAAGTGGATTGTACGACTGCAACATGGATAATTGCTCCATGCAATTACCATCATAATTTGAGGGAACCTGAACCCAATTGACTCTTTATGGATTTAATGTTTACGTGCTAATTCATTTAGGGGACAAGATCAATGGATCCAGTGTGATGATTGCTTAAAATGGAGAAGGATTCCTGTGGAATTCTTGCCTCCTTCTAAATGGACATGCACTGAGAATACATGGGATTTAAAAAGGTGCGTGTTACCAGTTTTTTTTTTTTCTAAAGTTTAGTTTATGTCATTCACATTGGCCTCATGGAACTCTTCCTTGTATGTGCAAAAGATTATACAGCTTCAGATAGATTAGAAAGCACATTCCATTATAGGATTGCGCATGCAGATCTAGTAGCATTCTTCTCATGCATCAAATGTTGGAATGTCTTTTGTCCTGTTAATCTGGGATATTCATTTCCTTGAATCAACATCTTTCACCAGTTTCGAAGATTTTATTTCAGCCAAATCTACTTTTTTTCTGCTTAGTATAATTACTACTCTGAAGTTGAATTATACTTATGTAATAAAAAAAAATCTATCGACACTGTTGAGTAGAAATTGGTCTTGTGAGGATTGCATTAGGTCATAATAATGTAACTCCTGTAAATAGCAGTGAGTGGAGTCATGAGAGAACAGTTTTACCTTATAACTTGTGCAGAAGTTTGATATTTGTTTTTCAAGAAAAAAAAATCTATCTGGATATCTAGTGTTATTCTAGAAAAAGTTTTTTTTCTAGCTCAGCATTTGCTAATTTATTTTTGTAACATATGATGGTAGAAAGATCCAATTAAGTGTACATTCAATAATGATCTGGAAGAGAAATGCTGAATAAATTAAGAAATTTCAACTTTTTAAAGATGGAATGCTTTATCTGAGATGAGCTGGTTTGCCAATTGCCATACAAGCAATCACAGTTTTCACGGTGGATCTTGTGTAATGAAACATGCTGTATTGAAGAGGATTCAACTTTTACACCTTGTGCGATTTTTAACTTAGTTGATCGTAAGGTAATATGCATTGTCTTATATGTTAAGCATGATTGTTTACAAAAAGAGCAAGTGGTCAGCATTATCTTCGTTGAATTGCATAGAACTCAAGATGCGGAAGTGTAAATTGGATTTTGAAATCATCTGCAGTAAAACAGAACAAGTGATACAGAAATACTAGTACAGGAAATATATACTCCAATAGAAAGATAAGTTTTCCTGACTTAGTTTTAGATGACAGCTTTTGGTATGAATCAACAGTTAAGATTGTTTGTGCTGTTGGCATCGTGTCATAGGTTTGGGTCTCTGAAAGGATGCTTGTAGGGGTTAGAATGCAAATGGTCCGATCAAGGTTATTAAAACAGGACCGGACTGGCTGGTTCAACCGATCAAACTGGGAACCAGCTAGTCAGCCAGTTTGATCAAAATAGAGAACCAGATTAGCATCAAACCGGAGTTCAACTGCTCGAACCGGCGGTCTGACCGTTAAACTGGCGATGGTTTTTCAAAACCACCCGATTTGATCATGCATTAATAGTAACCGTCGGATGATATGAACGCAAGCCAAATCCATCAAAAATAACCTAAATTTCATAAGATCTCTATCAATTTTTGTAAGTCAAGTTCCATGTTCAATCTGAATTTTTGCAGCCTCCTAGCATGTCCCCCACGTAGAGGGAATTTCAGAAGAGCTAAGTCGCCCACCATCCTATGAAATGTGTGTATGGTTAGTGTTGGGTTATACCGCAGTCAATATCTTCAACTCAAAATGCTACAGAAAGTGTGTATAGGTTTTCGAGGTACCTGCACGAAAGCTTGTAAATTTTTTCGTTGGCATAAAAGCACCTTCAAGAGTGTCCCTAGCATGCTACGAAAAGCACGTACAGGGCCTATCCACTTTTCTACAAATGTCGTCTTCGAACATCCTCCTACCATGCTACAAAAAGCGCATACATGGGGTTGCACGCGACTCTGTAAACGTCGACAATGGGATTTGAGTTTTTTGAGATTAGCCAGCATTATAGCTTAGCATAAGATAGATGACGACGACGATAAAATGGCTAGGGTTCAAATCACAAGCTTCTTTCTCTCTTTTTTTCTTTATTATTATTTTATTATTATTATTATTTGTTTAACTACTAATAATATAGAGAGGGAGAGAGTAAGATGAACTCTATTAAAGAGAAAATGGAGAGTGAAGTCTTTGTTAGAAAAATAGAGAGAATGTTTTCTGTTTGTAGGGAGAGATGTAAGGGTTGTTTTAGGTTGGCTGAGGAAGGAGAGGGGCTTAGGTGTGGAGGTTCACGTGGGTTGATGTCGCCTAGATGGAGGTTGTAGGGACTGTAGGTTGGCTGGATTGTTGGGAAATGTATGTAGAGGGAGCAGCTTGTGAGGGTAGCAGGAAGAATGGTCTGTTGGAAGGCTGTTGGGTGCATATTTGGGCTCGAATAGAGGGGAAGAAGAGATGAAGTTTGAGTTTGTTGTGGATGTGAGAAGATGGGTTAAGTAGCCACTGTAGCGAGGAAGAATAGTAGTTGTTTGCGGGGATCTGGTTATTGGGTTCAGGTATGAGGTTGGGAGTGGGTTGAGAGACCAGAGATGGGAAGGGAAGGTGGTAGATGGAAGATCGGCTGTGGGTTGTGGCTTCTTGAGTTCGATGGAGAGTTGTAGGGGAGTAGTGAAGTGGAGTTTTTGAGAAGATTGAGGATGGGCTTGAGGTTTGGCTGCTGTAGGAGTTTCACGTCAGCATGTGGCATTCACGTGAGTGGGAGGAAAGGTGTGCTTGCACGACCGCTGTGAAGTATGGCCGGCCTGGACAGGAATGAGTGGAGGGCTGCTGTTTGGGTGTGTTGTACATGATGTGGGAATAGAGGAGAGAGACGGGTTGGTAGACCGAACAGAGTAGGAGGAGAGGACGAGTGAGATCTGGAGGTTGGTGGTGGCTCGATTTGAAAGAAGCGTTTGGTGAGGGATCGGTTGATGAGTGGAATGGAGTTGCGATTGCTTCTGCTATGCTAGTAGAGAAATGGAGATGTTACTGGGGCTACGCGACACAGGTGATAGAGGGGAGAGGCAACGAGGCAACAATGCTCGAACAGAGAGTAGAGCGGGGGCTTGTGAATAGAGAGATCCAAGAGACGGGTGAGGATATGGGAAGAAAAAAAAGACTGATGGGTATTTAGTTTAGGAAAATTTTTTATTACTATATATATGTTATATTTTCCATCTTGGCTGAATTGGGCGGTTGTAGAATGAATTTGATCAGGAGATGGGGGATGGGGCAGCCGTTTGTAATAAATTTGAACATTGATATTAGATATATATATATATATATATATATATATATATATATATATATATATATATATATATATATATATATATATTATATATATATATATATATATATATATATATATATATATATATATATATATAGCCCGGATGCTCGACTTAGCGAGGCGGGAACTAAAAGTAGGACGATATTAATTCTATTCTTTTCAATGATCACATTAACATAAAATCTCTCAAAGCAACTGAAGAGACATTATAACGAAGATATTCCATAAAACTCTATTAATTTCACTTTTCAAAGCTAATAATTACAAGAATCATAGTTTACCTGCTCTCATTATTAAGTCATTATTAAGTCTTCTATAGAAAAATTCTTCTCATCTGGCAATTTCTAATCTTTGAGGACTTACCTGAACATAATTTAATAGAATTAGTTTACTAAGTAAACTCAGTGGATAACTGTTAAAATAATTAACTTACATAAAATACAATACATACAACCTTTGATATATGTCACTTCATTTAACATTGAATTTCTTTAGTTCATTTCATTACATTCATTTATTTATACATGTTATATTATATTCTATTTATTCCTTTATACATTATCTATTATATTCATTTATAACGTTTACTTTAACATGTGTTTTTTTCTCATTTATTTTGAGCAGAGAACTGTTTAAATGTACTCAAAGGTACAACTTTTTTCATTTCCTTTTTTTCTTTTCCATAACTTTTTCTTTTTTACGTGCACGGTGTTGACGTATATTTTCGTATCGACCCGACCCCGATCGAGCCCGACTAGGCTCGATCAACCCAATCGAATGTCGTCGAACCAAAATCGGTCCAAATTAAACCCCAATTTAATTAAATTAAATCAAAATTAATTTAATTTATATCAAATCAATTTAAATTAAACCCCGTCGAGCATCATCGAGCCAATTCAACGCAATTCGACATTGATTCGAGTTCAATTTCATGAAATTAACTTGATCGGACCTGCTCGGACCCAAACCGACCCAAATCAGTTTAATTGAGTTCAATTTGTGCTCAATTTTAGCCCTAACTAATGAGGTCATAGCTAATTTGATTTCCCAAATCAGATTTCTTGATCTAGGGCTGAGATTGGATCAGAAATCCCACCCAATTTCACATCAATTGGGCAGCAAATCGACTCAAGTGGATTTTGTTCTCATTTCTCACAACGAGGCAACAGCGAGACAGGATGTGTCGAGCGGTTGGGCTCAGTTCGTGCGCCTCAAGGAGAACGAGAGAGAGGGGGAGCCTCATTTGGCTCCCCTGGTGTTTTCCGTCCCGACAGACAGAGAGCGAGAGAGAAAGCTATGGAGAGGCGGAACCAGTGCTCCCACGTGCGACTCCATCGCTCGACTCCCCTCCTATTTCCGTTTCTTTGCCCCGACCCAGAGAGAGCGAGAGAGAGCAGAGGTTCCAGGCGAAACCTATACAGGCGCTGAAGCCCCGTTCGCACGACTTTCCCCCTGTTTGCGACCTCCAGGCCGCTCGGAACCTGAGTCCGACTCCACCTGGACAGTCAGCCGGACCTCCTAGGAGCTCTACCTCACTCACCCCGCCGGACCTCTTGAAGCCTCCGACCTCCAGGTTTAGTACAAAGCCCCGGTTTTGTCCAGATTTGGGCCGGTGTGGCACTTCTTTCGAAAGAACGCTTCTACTCGCTTTCTTCTTCATTTCCGGCGACCTCGGGGTGAGTTGGAAGCTGTTTGAAGCTTCCAAACAGCAAAGGAGGGCTTCAATACCTCCCAAACAGTGATTTGGAGCCTTCAAATCACCTTGGAAAGCAGCGACGACTCTCAGAGCGACTTGGATAGCGACTTTGGAGCTTGGATAGAGAGTCGAAACTTGGATATGAGCGCTAGGATAACCCGAGAGAGGTATAACGTTGAAACCTAGGAGAAACCTTAAGGCTCCCTAGCCAATGACATGTGGTTGACGATCCAAAGCCTTAGGTCCCTAGAAACTTTAATCTTTTGGTCTTCCGAAATCCTATCTTCGCTGTCCACTTGTTTAAATCATGAAAATCAAGTGATTTTTTACGATTTGCTCTCATGTGAGAGCTAAAAGGATGGCGGCAAGGCGAGGGGGCATTGAATTTGTGCTCAATGTCCCTATTTTTGCATGCGAATAACATTCATGTCATATTTAATGCCATTACCTACAACCAAGCCATAGGTTTAGCAGCTCATTCAATGTCGAATGAAATGTAGAAGTGTGGAGTTTCTTAGCTAAGTGTGGCATGTGTTAATAGATCCCTAAAACTTGCATGTTATGACAAAATTAGTTTATGCACGTGATAGGTTTACATCGTCATAACATCCACCGTTTTCTCTAAATTTAGTGGATGTTCAAATATGCATTCCAATTATTTTTATGAAGTTGTAGCATCTTTTATGAGCATCATTGGTTCATGTTTCAAATCCCACAACCAATAGATTGATTGGAAGCATCATTGGGCTTCTCTAAATTTAGAGAGACAAAGCGAGATTTCTCTTTTTTATGCGCTTTCATTTTTTTTAATGCTAAATTGAGCTTATGTGAGTTATTGCCTTTTGAATATTCTCTTTATGTTAATGGCTATGGTCCTTGTACTCCTACAATTTGCAAAACCATAAATGTGTCCACCAAACTCATGGGTGCTTGCAAAGCAAAGATGGAGTGGTCTATGGTTTCAAGGAGCTTATAGATTACATCCCATCACATGTTGGAGTTTGTTAGGCATGTTTAGTGTAGTTTGTAAGTTGACGGGTTAAGGGCATTAACACATAACTTAGCACTTGGTGAAGCTCACGAAAAGACAATCGAAAGCCTTCACCACTAGGTTTTCCTTAGACTCTAGTAAACTAATTCCTAGAGCCTATCCATAGGGTTTCCAATGACGATTTTACCCTATATCTTTAGGTTTCTCAGATGACCCCATGTGTTGTCTTTCCAAAAAGGGTCGTAGGAGCAAGTCCACCCTATCCAACTTCTCAAATCATGCCAAAATTGATTTAGAGATCGTTTCATGTATTGGGAACTCTCCAATCAAGTCTCCCCTTCCCCATGCATAATGGTTTAGAGCACCTTAAGGCTCCAAACACTTCATTGCATGAAACATTTTGATTTAGGGCCAAGATCCTAGGTTCGTGGCATTTTGTTTGTTGATATAAAATCAATAAACATTTGTCCTTTCCCTTTTATTTGGGACATTTTGGAGCTTCCTCTAGGCCCCCAAAATATCCCATTGACTTCAACCATCAAGACTTTTAGGAACAAATCCTAAGTCACCTCCCTTTTGTTGAGACAAAAATCAACAAATGCATGCACTTCCATATGTGATATTTTGGAGTCTCTCTAAGCTCCAAATGTCCATCATGTGGATTGCTTGGGCTTGAGATCGAACTCTCAAGCTCTCCTACTTTGTTTGTTGGAGCTTCTAACCCACAAATATTACTTCCATGTGTGACACTTTGGAGTCTTCCCAAGCTCCAAATGTTCCCTTACATGAACCATGAAGATTGTAGGAAACAAATCCTAAGTCCCCATTCCATTTGCTAACAACACAAAATTAGCAAATGAACATTTCTCCTCTCATATGATGATTTGGAATTCTCTAAAATTTCAACTTATCATTATATGAAAATCTTGTAGCTTAGAGCCAAAAAAAATCTAAGCTACCTCTTTCTTTCATTTGAGATATAAAGATCAATGAAAGAATTTCCTCTTTAGGCTTAAGATTCTAAATATAGCCTATCTCATTTGTCTAACCTATATAGGTAGATGACCTTCTCAATTTGTAGTTCAAAAACTACAAATTACATCTCTTATGCAATGATATTTGGAATTCTTTCTAACATGGAACTAACTTCCAAGTTCTCCCACCTTGTTTGTTGGAGCATAAAACCAACACACATTCCCTAATGTGTGATAACTTGAATCCTCCAAAGGCTCCAACCAATATCATTACATGGTTCTAAGTCTTAGAAACAAATTCTAAGTCACCCACATCTTGTTTGTTGAGACAAAATCAACAAACAATTTTCTTTCCCTTTCATGCATGACCTTTGAAGCCTCTTCAAAGCTTCAAACACCTCATTGCATGCCTCCTAGTCTATCTTAGGAGCTATCACCTACCTTCGTCATGCATTGTGTTATGGATTTCTCTAAATCCTAAAATACATCATGTCTTTCGTTCTTGAACTTAGGAGCAAATTCTAAGTTTCTCCTATCCCATTTGTTAGAACACAAGAAACCAACAAATCTCCTCCCATGCAAGATATTCTAAGGCTCATCAAGCCTTTAAACATGTCATTGCATGAGTCCTTTAACCTTAGGATTAAATCATAGGTTCTTCCCCCCTCTTGCTTGTTGGTACAAAAGCAACAAGTTAAGGCTATCCTTCTTTCAACCTTTAAGTTGTAGGAAATCTATCAAACCATTTATTCATTGGAACATAAAACCAATGAATGATCTCTCGATTTTAGAATTCAAATCCTAATTCCCCTTCTCCTACGACTTAAAATTGTAGGAGAACATCTAATCCCCCTCATTCTCCTAACTCATGTTAGGCGAGTGAATCCTTTTCTTTGGGCACTCAAAAGCCTAATGAACTCTCATGAATGTGTAACCTCTAAGTTACACATCCTTTCCTTCTTCTACCAAACAAAAAGTGTAGAAAACCTCCCCATTCACTTGGCCTAAATTAAGTGAATATGTGTTATTCCCTTTTGAACACCAAATATTCAAAGGGATTCCTCTAACTTGCAACCTACAAGTTGCACTTCACTTTTCCCTTCTTATAACTCTAAAGTTGTAGGAAATCACTCATCCTCCCCGTCCTACGATCCAAAAAAATTGTAGGAAACTATTACATTCTCCTAAGATTCCAAATTATGAGAATGTGCATTCCTCTTTGAAGATCAAAAATTCAAGGAACATCTATGGATTTGCAACCACAAATTGCATGTTCCTTCCCTCGTTTCTACAACTCAAAAGTTGTAGGAATTTCTCTCATTCCCTTGACTCGAATTGGATGGGTGAATGCCCCCTTTTTTGAATACCAAATGTTCAAAGAAAATCTTCCACTTTGCAACCTTCAAGTTGTATTTTCTTTCCTCTTTCCTATAAGCCAAGATTGTAGGAAAGCATCCAAATCCATCTTTATACTCTCACCCTTCTAACTCAAATTAGAAGTGTATTTCCTTCTCTGAATGACTAAATGTTTAGAAAACTTTTAAGAGTTTGCAACCCAAGTTGCATCTTATCTTCTTCCCTTCTACTCTCCTAAACCCAAGTTAGGAGAGCATACCCCTCTCTTTGAACATGTTCAAAGGGGTGTTCATGAGTTGCAACCTCTAAGTTGCACCTTCCTATCTTCTTTGCAAACCCAAAATCTTAGAGAAATCCATCCTTTCTATAACTCAAAAGTTGTATGGAACTCTCTTGCACTCAACCCATGTTGAGTTGTTCAATCTTGTTCCAAAGTATCTTGCTTGTTGAATCAAAAGAAACAAGTTATTTCATCCCAAACATAGGATTCAAAGTCCTATTTCTCTCCACCCATCCAAACTCAAGTTGGAAGGGTGCAATCCTCTTTTTGGACATCAAAGTGTTCAAAGATTTTCATGAGTTTGCAATCCATAAGTTGCATACTCTCTCTTTTCTCCTCCAACTCCAAAGTTGAAGGAGATTTCCCCTCTCTTTAGCTCCAAAAGCTAAAGGGAGTTTTCCAACATTTAGCCCAAAAGCTAAATGTCAGATCCCTATTTTCTCTTCTTAGCTCCAAAAGCTAAGGAGAACTCTTCCAACACTTGACCCAAAAGCTATATGTTGGACTCTCTTTCTTTCCATTCTTTAGCCTCAAAGTTAAAAGAATTCACTCTTCTCCTAGCTCTAAAAGGTAGGAGGAGAATTCCTCCAACATTGAGCTCAAAAGCCACATGTTAAACATTTCTTCCTTAGATCCAAATTCTAAGAGGACCCTTAGTGTGACATACCACACAAGTGATGCAATCAAAAATTTGGGAGAGGTTACATGAACTCACAAAAACTAGACAAATTAGACAAAACAAACTTTTTATATCATATACAGACTTACAAACTTTTAACTCTTACAAACGACTCAAATAAATGACTCAAACAAAGACACCTAAAGTTGCTTTCATCCATTAGAAGAAGGATACAGGTGAGGTGTAAACTTTCGGATAGAAGAAAGAGGTTAGAAGCCAAGATGAAGTGGAGATAAGCTCGCAAGCTTTCTCAAAGAGGGAAGGAAGGAGGGAAGTTGGACAAAGCTCGCAAGTTTTTCCAAACAACAAACCCGCATATTTCTATTCCAAAAATAACTCACATAACCATTCTCTTCTTTTTGAAGACTCAGCTCCCGATGAGTTAGTTCTTGTTTTCTTCCGAGGAGGCGAAGACTGAGCATCCAACTCTTGAATCTTTGCTTCATATTTCTTCAGGATTTATCTTGCAAACATTGCTTCTTCTTTATGTATCTTTCTGTACACAAATGCATCCATGACTGTAGTTTGTATAGCTCGTATTCCAAGGGATTTGTTGATTCTGACGGAATCCATCTGTTCATCGAACCTTGATCTTCTGAATCTTCTTGCTTGTTTTCTCTTGTCTTTTTGTCTTTTTTCTTTTTTTTTTGACGACTCAAAAAAGACTCAAAGAGAGACTTTAAAAGACTCAACCTAAAAAACTTAGACTCAAAATAAGACTCACGACAAGACTTGACTTTGACAAACAAGACTTAACAAACCTCAAACCAAAACCTAGGACTTTCTAACTTGCTCTGATACCAATTTGATGCAATCAAAAATTTGGGAGAGGGACTCAAATTTTTTATCACAAAAAAGAACTCTTTCTAGAGAATAAAAACTTACATTAA
Organism: Dendrobium officinale; assembly: GCA_019514585.1. Lineage (NCBI taxonomy): Eukaryota > Viridiplantae > Streptophyta > Magnoliopsida > Asparagales > Orchidaceae > Dendrobium > Dendrobium officinale. The sequence continues at coordinate 17,337,690 of CM033700.1, forward strand.
CTCACAAAAACTAGACAAATTAGACAAAACAAACTTTTTATATCATATACAGACTTACAAACTTTTAACTCTTACAAACGACTCAAATAAATGACTCAAACAAAGACACCTAAAGTTGCTTTCATCCATTAGAAGAAGGATACATGTGAGGTGTAAACTTGCAGATAGAAGAAAGAGGTTAGAAGCCAAGACGAAGTGGAGACAAACTCGCAAGCTTTCTCAAAGAGGGAAGGAAGGAGGGAAGTTGGACAAAGCTCGCAAGTTTTTCCAAACAACAAACCCGCATATTTCTATTCCAAAAATAACTCACATAACCATTCTCTTCTTTTTGAAGACTCAGCTCCCGATGAGTTAGTTCTTGTTTTCTTCCGAGGAGGCGAAGACTGAGCATCCAACTCTTGAATCTTTGCTTCATATTTCTTCAGGATTTATCTTGCAAACATTGCTTCTTCTTTATGTATCTTTCTGTACACAAATGCATCCATGACTGTAGTTTGTATAGCTCGTATTCCAAGGGATTTGTTGATTCTGACGGAATCCATCTGTTCATCGAACCTTGATCTTCTGAATCTTCTTGCTTGTTTTCTCGTCTTTTTGTCTTTTTTCTTTTTTTTTTTTTGACGACTCAAAAAAGACTCAAAGAGAGACTTTAAAAGACTCAACCTAAAAAACTTAGACTCAAAATAAGACTCACGACAAGACTTGACTTTGACAAACAAGACTTAACAAACCTCAAACCAAAACCTAGGACTTTCTAACTTGCTCTGATACCAATTTGATGCAATCAAAAATTTGGGAGAGGGACTCAAATTTTTTATCACAAAAAAGAACTCTTTCTAGAGAATAAAAACTTACATTAACTCACAAAAACTAGACAAATTAGACAAAACAAACTTTTTATATCATATAAAGACTTACAAACTTTTGACTCTTACAAACGACTCAAACAAACGACTCAAACAAAGACACCTAAAGTTGCTTTCATCCATTAGAAGAAGGATACATGTGAGATGTAAACTTGCAGATAGAAGAAAGAGGTTAGAAGCCAAGACGAAGTGGAGACAAACTCGCAAGCTTTCTCAAAGAGGGAAGGAAGGAGGGAAGTTGGACAAAGCTCACAAGCTTTTCCAAACAACAAACCCGCAGGTTTCTATTCCAAAAATAACTCACATAACCATTTTTAAAAAGCCCAAAACATCTACTATATATAAGTATAAGAGGGGAACTAAATATTAATTAAAACCTGGAAATAGAAGGCCAAAAGCCACCTAAAAACTGCAGTAGAAACTCTTTGAATTCTTCCCAAAACAGCTACCAAACAGTCCCAAAAACTGTCCAAATTCTGTCCAAAATATAGCCCAAAAACTATCCAAAAATAGTCCCAAAAACTCTTCATATTCCCATATAAAAATAATAGAAATGAAAAGCCAAAAGTCACCTTGCATGATACCCAAGAATCACAGCCATTTCCAAGCAGAACAAGGCCACAGAACCAGCCAAAAACAGAGCCTAATGTCACGCTTTCAGCACAGGAAACCAGGGGACACTTCACGGGTAAAGGGGGAAGAAGTCACGGCAGAAAAGAGGGCAGATTAACTGAACCAGTAGAAATTGGTAAAAGGAGGGACCACAGGAAATAAATCCTGAGCCAGCCGTGGGAATTAATGCAAAAGCAGCCCAAGAGACAAACTGCAGTAGCCCCACCTTAAGAAGAATATGAAAGAACAAGTTCCACTCACCATATCTAGCTCCCAAACATTAAATTTCATAACTAATCATTAGCTCATAATGAGCTACAATTCCACTAGACATTAATGAGCTAGAGGAGTCAAAAATCAAATATTAGGATTTGATTTGACCCCCCCCCCCCTTGCCTACATCAACAAGCCTCACACACTTAGGTGCACAATCCCTTTAGGTATATTAGGATTAGGATTTTTCTTTGTGTGCGCATGTGATTGATGTTGTGGAGTGATTGCCTTTTGGATTATCTGCGTTGTGGGCACTTACTCTTAAGTGGTTAGTATAGAAAATATACAATGCTTTTCTGTGCAGGTGGTCATGTCCAAGAAGGGGGTAAATGTCATGATTATGCTAATGCTGCTTGCTTGCAGACGCTGCTTAAAACCCCCTAAGAGAGGCATGGCCAATAGGGTAGAAGCAGGTACTTAGCACTCTAAGTGCTAGGCCAATTTTGGGAATATAATGTGATGATTATATAAACTGCTATCTTACTCTATTTTACATATTTGAGTCTTTTATATTTTTCAAATGTATTTGATAGAAGTAGGATGTAAAACTTGTGGGGGTTTGGAGCAAAAGAAAGGAGTGGAATAGGAGGAATGTACCTTTTTTTTGGAGATCAAGCCCAAAGATTTTTTTAAAAAAACTTGAATACCCCATAAGTAGAGTCTGTAAATTTAACTAGGTTGTATAATGGTAGACAACTCAGCTGCCAAACATGTTTGTAATAATTGTGACACTATTTACACTTCTGTTTTGATTTATATGCAAGCATGTGTTGATGTGTTTACTGGGTGCGCATTAGAAAAGCATGTATTTTTCCTAGATTTTCTATATTGCTTTGTTTGGGTGTGGTCTGGACCTAGTTGCAGTAGACTCTTAGGATAAAATAAATTTTCTACCTCTTAACATGTAAATAATCTAAAAAAAAAGATTTAGGCTTCATGTTTTCTAAATAAGAAAATTGCATGGCTTCCTTCAAAGAGTCAAGTTTTCCAAATTTAAAATAATCATGCATGACCAAAAGTATGTTGCATCTAGAAAAGCCTTTACTTAAGAATTATGTAATAAAAATATTTCTTTTTTGTGAGTCAGCATCTGCATACCAATCATAATTAGGCATCTTAGCCCCAAAGCCAAGCTATAAGCCCTACCTTCTAAATAAAAATAGCCTTCCACTGTACATTTGCATCAAGACCAAGATATATGATTTTAAAAACGATTAGGAGGGTTTAGCTGGTAGTCCCTTCCATGCGGGACAGTAAATCCAGAGGTCGGGCAGACTATTCCTCTTGTGAGGTGTGGTTTGTAAGCCTCTTTACACTCGTTAGATTTAGATTCGAGACACTACCTATCGGTAGTTCTCACCTTAGTTTTAGGGTTCGAGGTATTGGTTGATTTCAAATCACCCTATAAGTCCTCACCCTTCGGGCAATCCCTTCAATAAGTGTTGTTGAAATATAAGCCCCAACTCTCTAATGAAAATGTCAACTTAAACAAAAATTATACTTCTAAAATATAAAGCTCAACATAGGATAGTTTGAGCACCTCTGAGTTTCCCTCAGAATCAAGTGCTCCTACTTCACCTTTCTTGACTCTCATTCCAAATCTAATTCTAAGTTGATCTTTTCACCTCCTTGAAATTCCTAAGAGTCAAAACCTTTAATCAAGACTTTCTTGGATTTCAAAAAAAATAAACTTTAGCCAACATCTAAATGACTCACAAAATAAGAAAACTACTAGTTTAATCAAAAGTTTTCCCAAACCAAAGTTTGAGATATAATTAACCATAGGGGCTTGCCCCTATGGGACGTCTGTATCCTAGAAATAAATAAACCCCATTCAACCAAACATTGAATGGGGGAATCTCTATTTCAAATTGTAAATTTTATCATTGAGTCCATAAGGAAATAGTATTTTTACTCTCCGGGATAATATATCATCATTCCTATGTCGTACTCGATTATAAAATATGCAATCCTTTTGAGGATACAAAAAATTCTCCAACACACGAGTACTTTGCTTTCCCAGCCAGTACCATATGGGGGTGAACTCTTGTAATTTGCATGTATATCATTTTCCCTTATTATATTTATTTGTTTTATTTCCATACATATATATCTTTTGGCTTTCCTTTTATTTTCTATCTTCCATTTCTTTTTCCATTTAATCATTATATATACATTTGCATATCTTATATAAAATATTATTTTTCACTTTAAGGAAACTTTCAAACATTTATAACGGATGCAATTAATCAGAAGACTATTATTATGAAATATTTATAATTTTAACATTTGTAATTTATGCAAAAAATCAAATATTTAAAAGATCATACATAAAAAATAATCATGAAGTAACATAAATTTACCCATTTTATTTTCATCTTCCAATCTTCGTCTTGTATTAAGAACTATTCACAATAACATAATAATGAATTATTATTAAATTCAAATTTGAATGCCTCATCAAACATTTGATTCCTTCTATAACATTACCTCACAATAGTTTTCTCTTTTTTTTTTATTTGAAATCTTGAAGAATCAACTCTAAAAAACTTATTTTCTTCCATTCTTACATTTTTAAAATTAAACAATATAAATTTTTCATGAAAATAAGATTTAATAATAAATCTAAGAAAATTTGTATGAAAGGAATTTTACTTACAATGGGGGGACTTTTCAAATCCCAAAACCTTCTTCTTTCCCTCTCAAATCTCTTCCCCTTGCTTCCAAATTGTTTTAAGAAATCATCCTTTGCTTTAGATGAATTAAAAGGTCACAATTTATTAAAAAAATGGAAAGAAAAACCAACAAATCTTTTTCCCTCTTTCTCTCGATCATTTCTCTTGTTCGTTGAAATTTCTTCTAAATTTATCACTTTTTAAACGGTAGGAATGATAATGAGTCATTAATTATTATCCTTGAAGGCAATCGTTTGTTAAAATTGGAAAAAAATGGAACTCATCGCACGCTCTTGCGCAAGAACCATCCGCTCTCTATCATTCCGCCATTCTATTTTACCTGCTCCTGTTCGCGAGATTAAAAGGGGGTGCCGACAGGTTCAATTGAATCGGTCGGATAAATCAGTTATAACAATCTCCCTTTCTTATAAAAATTTTGTCCTCAAAATTAAATCATGTAAAAGAAAACATACTTTAATTGAATAAATGGGGATATTTTCTTTTCATTTCTGCTTCTTTCTCTAAGGTGGCATCTCTTTCTAATCCATGTTTTCATAAAATCTTCACAAAAAGTATTGCTTTATTCCTTAATTATTTTATATCATATTCCAGTATTCTTTCAGGTTCCTCAACATATTTTAAATTAGGCTATAAGTCAATTGATTTGGATTGGATTCTCTTTAACTCATCTGGTACATACTTCTGAAGTACTGATATATGAAACACATTATGAATTCCTTACATATGTAACTAGTAGATCCAATCTATAAGCTATTTTTTCAATCCTTTCAATGATTTCATATGGACCTATGAATTTTGGGCTCAATTTTCCTTTCTTTCCAAACTGTTGAACACCTTTTATTGGATTAACTTTTAAAAAAACAAATTCTCCTACTTCAAACTCAACTGGTCTGTGCTTTGCATCATAATATTTTCGTTGCCTATCTTGAACTGCCTTTACTCTATCTCTGATCAATATGATTTTGCTAGTAGTATCATCTACCAGTTCAATTTCATTTATTTTTCTTTCACCTGTTTCTACCCAACAAAAGGGTGTTCTACAATTTCTCCCATAAGAACTTCGTAAGGTGCCATTCCAATACTAGATTAAAAACTGTTATTGTATTCAAATTTTCTTTCACAATTTAGAAGTGAATCAAACATCTCTATTAGAAACAATTGATTTTGGAATTTCATGAAATCTCATAATTTCATTCATAAATATATTTTGGCAAACTTTTTCATTAGATTTGTCTGCTTAATTAGTAGGAAATGAGCTGCCTTGGTTAATCTGTCAATAACAACCTATATTGCATATCGACTCTGTCTTGACCTGGGTAATCCAATTACAAAATCTATTGCAATGTATTCCAATTTTCACTCATGTATAGGTACGGGTTGAGTTGACCACTTGGCTTTTGATGTTCTGCTTTAATCATCTAACAGGGCATATATTTTGCCATAAATTATGTAATATTCCTTTTTAATCGTGGCCATCAAAATAATTCTCTCAGTTCTTGATACATCTTTATATTGCCTGAGTGAATTTTATAAGTTGAGAGGTGAGCTTCCTACAATATATCTTCTCTTAAATTTCTAACATTTGGAATACATATTATGCCTTTATACTTTAGTTATCATTCTCCATCAATTACAAAGTTCTCTAACTACCTTGCTTGCACTTTTCTTATGATGTCTTGAAAATTTTCATCTTGAGTTAATGAATTGAGCACTCTATCCTTCAAAGTAGATTGGTCACAAGCTGATTCAAAATCATATCTTTTGTATTTTTCAGATTGACCACTAAAAGCTTTAGTCTTTTCATGTCTTTAATTATCTATTCATGCTCAGTGATTAACCAATTTGCATTTTCAAGAGTTTTTCAGCTAAGTGCATCTGTAATCACATTTGCCTTTCCAGGATGATATTGTATGTCCAAGTCATAATCTTAATGAGCTATAACCACCTTCTATATCTCAAATTAAATTATTTTTTATTGAAAATGTATTTGAGTGCAAATACCACATCAGCTAATTTCAAATCATGAGTTGGATAGTTTTTTCTCATGAATTTTTAGTTTTCTTGAAACATATGCCAACACTCTACCATACTACATCAATACACATCAAAGTCCCCTTAATAAAGCATCACAAAAAATTTGGAATCCTTTTGAACCTGATGGAATTGTTAAAATTGGGGCAATCATTAAACAATTCTTTAACTTCTAGAAAGCTCATTCACATTGATTATTCCATTCAAATTTTGCTGCTTTTTGAGTTAATCTGGATAACGACATTGTAATATGAGAAAATTCTTATACAAACCTCCTATAATAACCAACAAGACCTAAAAAACTCACATTTGAAACTGTTGTTGGCCTTGTCCATTCAACAATAACTTGAATTTTATTCTTATCAATGGAAATTCTTTTATTACTAATCACATGCTCAAAGAAATTCACGCTGTTCAACCAAAATTCACACTTTAAAAATTTAGCATATAACTTATTCTCCTTAAGTGTTTGCAACATTGCCTGCAGATGACTGTAATGACTCTCTTTATCTCTTGAATAAATCAAGATATCATCCACAAACACAATTACAAAAATATCCAGGAATGTCCTAAAAAATTTGTTCATCAAATCCATAAATACAGCTGGTGCATTTGTCGCTCCAAATGACATTACCACAAACTCATAGTGATCATATTTAGTTCTGAAAGTTTTCTTTGTTATATCTTCCTCCTTAATACGTAGCTGATGGTATCCAGAACGCAAATCAATTTTTGAGAAAACTGTCGCTCCTAGTTGATCAAAAAGATCATCAATTCTTGGCAAAAGGATATTTGTTCTTAGCAGTAAGCTTATTCAGTTCCATGTAATCTATGCACATTTTGAAGCTCCTATTTTTTTCTTTATAGATAATTCTGGAGCTCCCCATGGTGAGGAACTTGGCCTTATAAATTCTTTATCTAGCAAATCCTGTAATTGACTTTTTAGCTCTTGTAATTCTTTAATTGCCATTCTATAAGGTACCATTGCCATTGGTTCTGAACCTGGTATCAACTTAATAGTAAAATCTATTTCTTTTTTTGGTGGTAATCTTGGCAAATCTTCTTAAAATATATTTGGATATTCTTTGATTACAAGTATATCTTTCAACTCTTTAACTTTCTTATTTGTATCATTTACTTAAGTAAGAAAGTATTGACATCCTTTGGATACATATTTGGAAACTTTCATGTAAGTGATGATCATCGAAGAAATTCCTCTATCTCCATAAAATTTACATTCTTTCTCCAGAAAAATTAAATTTGACAATTTTCTTATTGCAGTCTATTATCATAAAATAATTTGATAACCAATCCATTCCCAATAGTATATCAAATTCTTTCAATGGTATGACATTTACTGTTGCTTCAAACTCTCTTTTATTTATTTTTAAAATCAATTGACTTATGCCATTACTATTCATTATGGATCCATTTGGCATCAAAACTTCTAAAATTATAGATACTTTATAAACATTTAATCCAACTGTTTTTACAAATGCCTCTAAAATGATGGAATGTGAAGCTATTGTATCAAAAAGAATTTGTACATGCTTTCCTTGAATCGTTATCACACCTATAAAAATTATATAAAAAAAACATAAACATATATCATTCTTTTAACAATGTTTTCATAATTGATGCAACCAAAACTTCCCAAAACAAGTAGGAGAACCCTTGGTCACAAAAAGAAACAAAGATACTCCTTATAACTTGAAATAAAAGGATAAAAGACACTTCATAAACTTTTAAACATAACATGACATTACGAACTTATGAAATAAAATCCTAAACTTGCTTTCATTCGTCGAGAAGAAAGATACAGATGACGTCGAACTTGCGGAGAAAAGAAAGAGGTAAGAAGCCGAGACGAAGGAGAGGACAAACTCGCAAGCTTTCCTAGAAGAAGGAGAAGGGATGGAACAAGCTCGCAAGCTTTCCCAAGAAAACCCGCAAGTTTTGGCTTCCAAAAATTACTCACATAACTCTCTTTTTCTACTACAAAACACGTTATATTTATAGGAGAAAATGGGATAGTTAAACAGCCCGAATCCACCTCCACCCGAGCCAATTAGAATAGGGAAAACAGAAGGCTAGCAGTTGTCTAGAAACAGCACTCGAACAACTACATAGAAAACCGAAACAGGCAGCCAAGGGGGGAGGAACGGGAGACCACAAGGGAAACCAGAATAGGCAGCCAGGGGAACCAAAACAGACAACCAAAGGGAGAAGGAACCAACCACGAGAAAAGGAACCAGGAGGGGGAAATCGAAGGGCCAAGGGAAGGGGAAAAGAACCTCATTTAATCCAATTTATGAGCTGAAAGAAGCAGCTCAATATCAATGAGCTAACTTTAGTAAATACAAATAAATCAGCCCAAAATTACAATCCAAAATAGTTTGACCCCTCTTGCCTACATCAATAATACACATTTATTCATTTTTTTTTATTTTTATCACATATAATCGCTTCAGATGAATCCTTAGCATCCTTCTGAGTCAGTGCATATACTCTAGGCAGAGTATTCTGTCGGCCTTGGCTTGGTCCTACAGTAGAAGCAGTTGATTCTACTGTTCTTGATCTTCCAACATTTTTCTGAGATCCAGTGTTTATCCTTAACTCTCCTGCTGATCTTGGCCCCTAAGTAGGATAGTTTTTAACTATGTGATCTGGTTGATGACACTAGAAGCAAGTATTTGTACCAGATAAACAATCTCGTTTATGTTGCCTTCCACATTTATTACGACTGTACACACGTGAACTGTTACTGCTACTAGACTTAGTCTTCTTCCAATTAAACTTCCCAGCCTGTGAAAGGAGTTTGTTATGTGAATCCTAAGAAGTTCCCATAACCTCACCACTTTTTCTATTTTAAAAGTCATATCTCCTTTGAGTATTTTGCAAATCCAATTCTACTCTCCTAGCTCTTTCCACCAATACTGAGTAATCTTCAATTCCAAGTGGAACAAGAGGCTGGCTAATTACATCATTTAATCCAGATAAGAATCGGTGATACTAATATTCTCCAGAATGTATTAATTGAGGAGCATATATGGATAATGTTGTAAATTCAGCTTTATACTGCATTATTGATTTATCTCCCTGCACTAGTCTAATAAATTTATCCTGCATCTGGCTCCTTGCAGAAGGAGGCACTAACCAATCTCTAAACATTCATAAAATTATCCCATTTAATTTGTATATCATGAATTTCTCTAGTTTTGTTTTTATGTTGACCTCTCCATCACCTTTCTGTTTCTTCATCAAGAGCAAAGGTTGTCAAGGAAACTTTCCTCTCCTCTGGACAGAACATTCATTCTAAAATCTTCTCAATCCTTAGTAATCAGTTTTCAGCCTCAATTGATCCCTTTACGCCCTTAAATAATACTGTTCTCATATCTTGAAACAGTTTGAGATATTTATCCATAGGCATTCCAGCACCGCTGCTACTTCCTGATGGTTGATTCCTTGAGTCTTAAATCAACTAAGTCATAGTTGTCATCATTTGTGTCAATGCTTCAGGGTTAACATTAACATTAGGCACTGACCTTTCCACTTTCTCCTCTTCTTTAGGACCATTTTGGTTCCTGTTTTCAATAAAATAGTTCAATTTATATTAAATCATCAATAGTCATCCTTTATCTTAATGGCTTTCAGTATGATTCATAGCTTAATTGGTCTCTAATATCACTTTTGTCACGACCAAGCCCGGATGCTCAACTTAACGAGGTGAGAACTAAAAGTCGGATGAAATTAATTCCATTCTTTTCAATGATCACATTAACATATAATCTCTCAAAGCAATTGAAGAGCCACTATAACAAAGATATTCCATAAAAAATTATTCATTTTACTTTTCAAAGCTAATAATTATAATAATCATGGTTTACTTGTTCTCATTATTAAGTTGTCTTCTTAAAACAGGTACCCTCGAAGACTCCATACGTCTTTATTACGCGTGGTGGGAATGAAGATCACGGTCACGATGTCTATGGATACCTATCATATACGTTTTTATTACGCGTGGTGGGAAGGTCCAGTTTCTCGTAGTTTCCTTTAAACGGTGAAGTCACCGGGAGGTTGCCGAAATTTCGGGTGAACATCAGATCGTACTTGGACTTGATTAAACTCAAAGGGACAACAGTGGACTCGGACTTGTGAACTTTGATACAATAAACTCAAATCTAAATGAATACAAACTTAAATAAATCACAAGAATTTGAATTGAACAAGGACTCAAATCTGATTTGAATTTGAACTCATGCAAAGGACTTGAGTTTGGACAACTTGAACTTCGACTCGGACTCATATTCAAGCAAATGGACATAACTTTAACTCAATTTGAACCTAAATGAAAATTACAAGAGAGTATGCTACAACTTGAACTCAAGTGAGGACATTAAACAATGAAGTGAACTTAAAATTGACTTGGACTTAGATTTGAATCAAGCACAGTGGACAAGAACTTGAACTTGTACTTGGATCTTGAACTATAATGAAACTTGAGTTTGGATCATAACAATAAGCTCTCAATAAGGATTAAGGAATTATCATTCTATTAGGAGTTGCAAATGCTTATCAAAGAGAGTTATCCATCTGAATCTCATTCATGCAAGCAAAGATTCACACATGAAGTCATTACAAGCTTTGGCATAAAGCTTATTTGAGCAATCATAATGAACCCATAATGAATTGTTCATGAGGGATATACTTATAAACAAGATAGAGGGATATAATTTCTTTACAAGAAATATAGTAAACACATTAGCTCACTTATGAGTTATATCAATGGCTAAGGTGTGAAATCAATAGCTCCTCTACAGCCAACATCAGATATCTCGTAGATACAAACGACGGCCACCACAAGTATTAAACGACGCACAGGCGAATGTTGCAAGTTTTCAATCAACATACATGGGGAGATTATTGATGAATGCAATCCATTCAACAGAGAGTGTTAATATACAAAGTGAATGTGCTAAGTCATCCCTACAAACATATAATGTCATTCCACAAATGATACGACATGTTCGTGAGCAAGATATGAAGGACATTTAGCAGATGAACCAGCTGCCTTACAACACTTCTACCATCAACATTAGAACATAAGCAACCATATTCAATCTTGAAAGCAATGAAATAGGAGGGGATGTATAATTTGACCCCGAAAAAATATGCAAGCAATAAATCTTACGAGCATTAGAAGACATGCAAGTAGATGTGGCAGTTCACCAATCAATAATACATAAAGAAGTCAAGAACATATACAAGCACCTATAAGTTGTGTAGTAGAAGATAATAGATGCTACATCATCCTTGTAGTCAACTCTTATACAATGTCAATCAAATATGTTGATCATTTGTAAGTAAAGACAAATGACATGCAACAAATGTAGACTCCCACAAGCAGAAGCAGGAGATTCGTTGGTGCACTACAATCTATTTGCAGAAAGCAATAAGTAGTGCGTGACAGTTTACCTGTACAAAGCAGTAAACAACTCAATCCAGAAGTTGCTACATTATGCCACTGGATCCACAACATCCATGCAAGCGGACAAAAGACGTTTACAAATATAACAAGAATTTTCCCCCACATGCATTATAATATGTATACATATACGTACAAAAAAGGGGGCAAGTACAATCATACACCCGTATGGACCCCGGCGAGCAGTTATAGGGATACATGTGACGTCTAGGGAAGCTTCACAGGTCAATAGATCCTAAGCATGGTAAATAGGAATCGACAAGGTTCAACAAATAATTATAAAATGCCCCCAAACACCCGCATGGGTCCCAACAAGCGTGTTGTAGGAATACATGTGACGTCTAGGGATGCTGCGCGGGTCAATAAGTAAATTCAAGTTTGAACCCGTTCCTTTTATGCGGATCAATAGGAGTCGATAGGGTTCAAACTATCAAAAAAAAATATATGGTTGTGGCGACTGATATATTTATCTTAATACATTCATATTAGGCCTTTAAGGCCTATAAAAATGAGAATTCATTAACAAAGGCTTAAAGCCTATAAAACCCGATCATCTGTCGATAGCCCGACAAAGTCAACAATGTTTTTTAGTCAATAAAATAACCCCATACACCCTGATGATGGCCGTGTTGAATGCAGATCTCAACCGGATGAGTTAATTTTAAATATTTCAAAATGCTCTTAAACTTCAATAAAATTCAAATATTTTAAGTGACTCAAGGTCACCCCGATGATGGCCGTGTTGAACAAAAATCTCAATCGAAGGGGTTAATTTCAAACTTTCAAAATGCCACGTAAATGCTCATCAAAACTCCCAAAAATCCAAAATACCAGAAATCCCAAAATCCAAAAATATTTAAAATTGAAATAGATCCATCAACATTTAAAGCAAAATTCATCTATCATCCGCAATAGTTTGCTGAGGTGGATAAATTGAAAACTACTTCAGCTTACATAGAACTAATGCCTAGTCGAAAATATCATTAAGATCCATTTTGAAACAATCTCCTGCTAGTAAGGATGTGGTATGTGTCCTCTAATCAGTGGCTTTGCAGCCAAATGGCACCGTAGGATAAACAGTTATGACTCGGGGCCCTATGAACCGAGTGTTTTTGCCGCCAATGGCACCACAAAATACCAGTTATGACCAGAGCCAATGTGTTCTTTGATGACATCAAATTCTTCAGATATGAATCAATGGGATATGATCGATAGGGCACAAAGCCCTCTGTTAGTTAACGTGGATTCAAATTTGTCCCCTTAGACAAACATTCACCCAGGTCTACAAGGTCTCCTTGGACGAAGCAACCCATGGATGCCAACAAGGATCCTTCTGTTAGGTTGGGTCGACTAACTCCTCTGACTAAGTAGACCAGGGACCACGATGGCCTGGGACGACGGAACCATGAGATCTTGATCGGGTCCATCATCCATTCCCCCACCATCCGCTTTAAGTGCAAGATGGTGAATTTTCCAATTTAAATATTAAACTTTTCAAATTCCGAAATTCAAATCCATGTTGCTATTATATGTCAGATAACACGTATCTCTACGTATCTGATTGATGACTATCCTTAATCAAGAGTTTTCTCTTGTTATTAGCAGGGGTAATTAACTATAGGGGCTTGCGCTTATAGGAAACCAGAACTCAGATCTTAAAGTCGCAAAATGAGGGCGAAATCTTTGGGTAGTGTCTTATCTACAAACCCATATGCCTTCCCAAAATTTAACCTTGAACTTAAATTCATTAAAACTCCCCCCCCCCCCCCCCCCCCCCCCCCCCCCCCCCGAAGAAGAAACGCAACAGCGGGCGGAGGCCGGGGCTGAATTTTCGGAGCCCATAGGGAGAATAGAAGATGATATTGTAGAAAATAAGAGCAGCAGCAAGGTTTTGTCAATCAACATCAAGCTAGTGTATTGAAGGTTAGGGGATATTTGACCAATATGTAAGATTGGCATAAAATGAAGTAGCAGGTTTAGTGCACGAAGGAAGAAGGTGAGTGTGCCATAAAATGATTTCCAGTGAACGAAGTATTGAAAGAGGGATATAACTTAAACAGTGGAAAGACGTAGCAGTAGAAATAATTGCCGCAAGACATCAGCGTTGATATCATGTTGAATTGAATAAAACTTCACAGTATTATAAAAAGTCAAATTATGAGGAAATGTAAATTGTACAGTAAAACAGAACAAATGATATATAAATACTAGTATAGGAAATATCTCTTCTAATGGAAGGGCAACTTTGCCCTGAGTTCATTTTAGATGACAACTTTTGGTATGCATCAACAGCCGGCTGTTTGTGTTGTTGGCATCGTGTGTTGGATACCCATTTGCAGAGAAGGTGGCTACCATAGCTATTCTTGTAATGGTAGAGTAGTTTGGGTCAATGTTTAAAATTGCGCAATTGGGTATTGAAGCATTTTTTGTTCATGAGGCAAGGAGTAAGCCTCAAGGCATTTTGAGGCGTAAGCCTCAAAATAAAAAAATTACGTGAAGTGATAATAAATCTCAAAATTAGTTTTTTATATAATATCTAAATAATATGTTAAATGATGACATATTAACTTATTGAATTATGAATTAACAAATTGACATAAATATGAAATAAAAAATTACACAAGATATAAAGTGACAGGTGATAAATTGCGTGAAATAGAATTAAAATCCAAATATTAAAAGAGAGAACAATATTAAATATAAAAATTGCCTAAAAATATCAGATAACATTAAGTTCAACTTCAAATTTCTTATTTCTTAATTCTCTACTCATTTACATTTAATTTCTAATGAAAGCTGAAATAGTTGGCAACAACTTAGGAATAATTTGCACTGGCATCACTGATGTTATCTTTATCTAAGTTATCGCCATAACAAATTAGTCTATCCTCTGCCTCATTCGGTAGAGTCGAATGCCTCCCAATATGCTTCTTTTTAATTTATTTCAATCATATTCTTCTTTTAGAAATATTTTTATCAACATAAACATGAGATTAATGCTCCAAAATTTTTAGGGTGGTGCGCAACTTCTAAGTAATTATCGGTGATGGCTATGATAGTGTTGGCTGAGGCGAAGGCCGCTAGCTGGAGGTAGAGGCAATCAAGATGAAGTTGTTGTGCTCAAATGTGCATTAAGGCGTAATTTATATTTGTTTTAACAAAAAATATATACAAATAGAGTGGGGCATAAGCCTCAAACTAGTGAGGTAACTAGGTAAGGTGTGCCTCAAGGCGGGCCTCAGCCAAGCTGAGGTGCAAGCCTTATAAAAAAGCTAGAGGCGTAAGCCTCGAGGTGTTTTTCACTAGAATTACGCATAGGCGAGCCTCTTATTGCGCAATTTTAAACAATGCTTTGGGTCATCATTAGTTGGAGTGGATGATTTCCAGCACTGATTAATGGATGGAATTAGGTGTATTGTCAACCTTAATTTCATATAGCTACTAAAAAATATCCAACGGCTCTGAATATGTTTCTATTTCCCAGTTCAGGGTTCATTTTAGAAGAAGAGATTGAGAGGTGGTCAAAAATGTCATGTCGCTTGAGGGTTCTTCGTTATGTACAAATGTTTAAATAGCCTGCCTTTTTAACAAGTTGCTCAAACGAACTTACAAACTGTAATAGAATTTCTATGGGGAAATTTCATTTGTCTCATGATATGAGCTTTTTATAAGGTATCTTTTTTTTTCTCGAACTATATCTATGTATGCTTCTATATATCTTCATGTCCTGTGCCACAGAATTGTGATACATTGCTTGACTTCTCCTCATTATACAAGTACCTAAATATTGGCTCAATTTAAGTATCTACTTTTTCTACCACTCTCAAAAGAATGAAATGCAAAGAATTTAAGGATGTCATGAAACTTTTCGTTTGTGTGTATGAAGTGTAATTTTAAGAGGTAATACACTAGGGCATTTAATTTCTCTCATGATGTTAATGAAAATTCTATAGGTCTTCATGCGCTGTTCCAGATGAACTGACTGCAAGGGAGGTGCAAGATCTCCTTAGGCAGCATGCAGGTTAGTAATTTATCTTTTGCATTATATCAACTGACACAAGGGTTGTTATTTACTGTTGTGGTTTTGAACGAAATGAAGCTCCTACAATCTCCAGTTGCGTTAATGGATGAGGCATATAGACATTTTCGCCATCAATTTTATGGTGCACATCTTGTTACTCAATAAGTACTGCGAAAATTTACCTATGCTCAGTAATGGGCCAATGGCATGTTAAGAGGAAAGAATTGTATAAATTTAGCTATAATAAGAATTTAGTTGTTGAATGTTGTTAACAGGCAGAAATGGTACGATTAGCCTAATTGTAGGCTCATTAATGTTAGTTATCTATGATTCAACACCATTATAACTATTTAAAACTTAAAAGTGAGCACAGCTATGCTTTTTTACCATACCTAGCTGAGCGTGTAACAATGCAGATAAAAATTTTGAAGGCTGAAATTCACGCAAATGCTTGCATTTATAAACATTTTGAAAATTAATCCTATTGTTTTGAAACCCTATGAGCTATAGCTCAAGTAGTATGCTCTATGATTCTCATGGTCTGAGGCACAGATTTGAATCCGGCTTGTGATCTTTAAAAACTAAATATTCACCAATTCATTGCAGAGAATTTGATCTGTAAATGGTTTTGCTCCCTATTTATCTGGAACTAGCATGGTTCCTACTTATTTTTAGTTGGCCTTTGGTCTTATTTTCAATTACTAAATATTTGGGATATATTTCTAGGTTTTTTTGAAAAGAAAAAAAAAACCCTTTTTCATTAAATTTTGGTTACAAGCATCTCCAGTTGTGATTGTCTATAAATATTAGAATATGCTCTGCTTTGTTTTGGAGCTTCACGGTTGTTTCTGGATTTTAGATTATTGCTAAACTATTCCAAACTAAGTTATCTAAGATTAAATTATTGTCATAATCATGCCCTCTATGGCAAAAATTGTGATTGACGTGTGACATCTTGATTTTTAACTAGCCATTGTTTGGGCTCATTGCTTGCTAGTAGTCTCATAAGTAACAAGCTTTCCATTCATCCTGTGGCCATTTTGACCCCCCAGATTTTAATTTCTCATAGCTTTTCTTTTTTCATTTAAGACGGGAGTCTGGCTTTTAACCTTAAAAAAAATTCTGCAGAGCTAAAAAGACAACGTATCACAAGTTCAAAACAATCTCCA
This sequence comes from Dendrobium officinale, assembly GCA_019514585.1. Lineage (NCBI taxonomy): Eukaryota > Viridiplantae > Streptophyta > Magnoliopsida > Asparagales > Orchidaceae > Dendrobium > Dendrobium officinale. The sequence continues at coordinate 17,354,843 of CM033700.1, forward strand.
TCAGAGGCTGAATCAACTGGCCTTGATGCCTTGGCCACCGCGGTGGCGCAGGGAGAAGCAGGCAACCAAGCTTCTCCCTCAGCTGCAGCAACCACAAGGCATCCCCGTCATCGCCCTGGCTGCACCTGTATTGTGTGCATCCAGCCGCCCAGTGGGAAGGGCCCGAAGCACAGCCCTTCCTGCACTTGTAATGTTTGCATGACAGTGAAGCGCCGATTCAAGACCCTCATGATGAGGAAGAAGAAACGGCAGTCCGAGCGCGAGGAAGCGGAGGTGAACAAGAAACAATCTTGGGGCAGCAGGGAAGAACTTGAAGGTACCAGTAGCTTGAAGGAAAGAGAAGGAGACCTTCTCGAGGGACATATAGACTTGAACTGCCAACCTCAACGTGATGCAGAGCAGCGAGTTACTGACTCACCCTCTTTGCCACAGATGAGCATGATGAGCCTTCTTCAGGTAGCTAGTCTTCCACTTGAGAATTATCTGAAGCAGAACAGACTTGCAAGCTTGGCAACAAGTGACCAGCAGGTGAGCTCCGGCTCAGCCACTGTTCCTCAAGCCCCTATTGAGAGCGAGAGCGGCGGCGATGATGATCAATGTGGCTCGGACAAGGTCAGAACTGATGCAGCTATTTGACTCTGAAAATAATCAGTTTATCATGGTTTCTTTCATGTTACATAAGTCAATTTCCTTTTTGCTTTGCTATCTTCAGGAGTGTTGAGTGATTTACTTTCTTTAATGGTTTCTATTTATTGTTATTGTTGTGTCTCACTTATTGATATAGTAGAAGGAGGTTTGTCTCTTGTTTTGAGTTCATTTTGTACTAAAATCAGTTGGAAGGTTGAAGTTAGCTTACTGTGAATTGTTCATCTAGAGAAACTTAAATCTCCACCTTTTTCTTATCTTTTTCACTCATGATTGAGTCCTAATTTATCACAACTTGATCATCTCCTAAGCTAAACTTTAATGAGGATATTTTATGAGTCTACCCTATTGTTCCCTGACTTTATTATGATTCATATATGAAGAATCAATATGGTTTATCACCACTTATGTGATAAACCATCCAATGCTAATTATTTCTAGCTCTTTTTCACCACCTAAGTGACAAACATTGATGTCTTACATGTTCATGGCATATAAATTGGAAGAGTTTGCCCATTTCTCACATGTATTGAAAACCATTCAAATCACCACTTCAAACTTTTTTCATCAATTGAAGGGTAAGTTGCCCAAATTAGATGAAAATATGTTTTAATAACTTTATAAGCAGATTATTAAGGATTTGTTTGGGATAACTTTTGGAAACGGTATTTTCATTGTTTTTTTTAAAAAAATTGTATTAGAAAATTATTCTAGAAGGCAGAAAAAAGATTGTCCCAAATGAAACTTAAAGTTTTGTGCTTTAAAAAATAGTATGGAAGCTGTTCCAAACAAAGTATTTTGTTTGAGACAATTTTTTTATTATTTTTTAAAGCAATTTTACAATACAAAAAATTATAAAAGAATTTAAGAAAATAATTATCAAATAGGTTGGAGGGTCAACTCGAATTTGATCCGTTTAATAAATGAGTAAAAATACATGACTCAAAATTGACCCATTTATTAAATAAGTCAACATGGACCCGAAGTTTTGGATCAGGCTCAGATCAAGTTGACGGATAGGGTCATTTTTTTGACACCCCTACAAGTCATGATAAGTTGTTCACCGTGCCATATTGTTAGCACTAAAAGCGGCGAGATAGTCCTTATGATTTTTTTAATCTTCTAGCTAGAAAAATTCTCCCTTAAAAAATTTATTCTAATTATGTTTAATAAAAAATAAGAAGCTTTGTTATAAAAATTGATTTAATTTTAAAAATTCCGATAATTGGGAAATATATAAAGTTGCTCGTAAGGATGCTAAGAAAGCCATATGCGATGCAAAGACATTAGCTTTTAGTGATTTATATAATAGATTAGATACTAAAGAAGGAGAAAGATATATGTATAAGTTAGCCAAACAAAGAGATAGGGAGTAGTAAGGATTTAGTTCAAGTGAAGTGTATTAAAGATGAAGATCAAAAAATACTTTTCTTAGAAGATGATATTCAACAAAGATGGATGAGATATTTTGCTAACCTTTTTAATGAAGATTGTGAAAATAAGATTGACTGTAGTGACCTTAGCACCCTAAATGAAAATAAAGATTTCTATTTTTATCGGCGTATTAGTAAAACTGAAGTTAGAGAGGCTTTAAAGAAAATGAAGGGTGGAAAAGCTGTTGGACCTGATGATATCCCAATAGAGGTGTGGAAATGCTTAGGAGATGAAGGAATTTCATGGCTTACTAAACTTTTTAATACTATTTTGAAGACTAAAAAGATGCCAGATGAGTGGAGAATGAGTATGTTAATTCCTATTTTTAAGAATAAAAGTGATGCACAAGATTGTGCGAATTATAGAGGTATTAAGTTAATGTGTCATGCTTTAAAACTATGGGAGCGAGTTATGGAGCATAGGTTGCGGCGTGATACTAATGTTTCTCAAAATCAATTTGGATTCATGCCGGGTAGGTCGACTATGGAAGCCATACATTTATTAAGAGGTTTGATGGAGAAATATAGAGAAAATAAGGAGGATCTACATATGATATTTATTGATTTAGAAAAAGCATATGATAAAGTTCCAAGAGAAGTGCTATGGAGAGTTCTTGAAAAGAAAGGAGTCAATAATGCTTATATTCAAATCATTAAAGATATGTATGCAGGAGCTATTACTTGTGTTCAAACACAAGGTGGATTGACCAAGTATTTCCCTATTTCGGTTGGGTTACATCAAGGATCAGCCTTAAGCCCATATCTTTTTGCTTTAGTCTTGGATGTTCTCACTAGACATTTGCAAGAGGATGTACCTTGGTGTATGCTTTTTGCTGATGATATTCTTCTTGTTGATAAGACTAGAGAGGGAGTTGAAGGTAAACTTGAATTATGGAGGTCAACCTTAGAGTCTAAAGGTTTTCGCTTGAGTAGATCTAAAACGGAATATATGGAGTGTAATTTTAGTAGTAATAGACCTACTGAAGGGATTGTGACTTTGGGCGATCAAGTCATTAATAAGAGTACACGTTTTAGATATCTTGGATCAATTGTTCAAAGTGATGGTGAAATAGATGGGGATATTATCAGCAGAATTCAAGTTGGATGGTTGAAGTGGAGGAATGCATCGGGCTTGTTATGTGATAGAAATGTACCCCTCAAACTTAAAGGAAAATTCTATAAGATGGTAGTGAGGCCTGCAATGCTTTATGGTGCCGAATGTTGGCCATTAAAAGAGAAGCATAATACTAAGTTAAGTGTGGCAGAGATGAGAATGCTCAGGTGGATGAGTGGCTTTACCCTTAGAGATAGGATACGAAATGAGCATATACGTGAAAAGGTTGGAGTAGCTCCAGTAGAAGATAAAATTAGAGAGAGTCGCCTTAGATGGTTTGGTCACATAAAACGACGGCCTTTCGATGACCCGGTTAGGAGAGTAGAGGTATTAGATTTGACTTATGTTAAGAAAGGTAGGGGTAGACCTAAAAAGACTTGGTTAGAAAATATTAGGAATGACCTTTCTTTATTAGGTTTAAATGAGAATTTGACTTTTAATAGAACACAATGGAGAAAAAGGATTCATGTAGCCGACCCCACGTAGTGGGATAAAGGCTTGATGTTGTTGTTGTTGTTGTTGTATGTTTAATGTGAATTGTGCAAGAAATTATTGTTAACATAAGAAAAGTGAGTCTTAACAGAACATTCTTTCTAAGATATTAGATTTTTTATTTCAATTTAATGAAGAAGGAGATATTATGTTCCATTAATAATATTATTTATTTATTTTCAAATTGTAGTATCTTAGGTGATAAATTGCATTAAAATAAAGAATTGTTTACATTATTATTTTGGCACTTTTATTCTAATTTTTATTCGATAAGATATCACATACAAAATTATCAATGATTTGGCTTATCTTCTATTTTTTAAAGTAATTGGGTCCTAATTGAAAGGCATTTGACCAAATTTGTCTTTTGTTTTTAGATAAAATTGAATGGACAAAATGTTCTTGAATTTTGCTACTATATGTTGGGATTTTTTTTTTTTTTTTTTTTGAATGCTAGATATTACAATACCTTAAAAAGCTATTTCTATGTCTTACCCTATTACTTAGTGAGGGATAGGCAATAGGAACATATCATGTTGGCCAGATTTTTGGTTACTTAATGTTTTCTTTATTGCTAATTGAAAATAAACTGCAGATGATTTGAATAAATGTTAGGTGTATTTTTAATTGCTTCACTTCCTTGATTTCTAATTAGCTTATAAATTATTTCTACCTCTACCTTTAAATAAAGGAGAACTTGCCTAGATATGAGCATATTCACCATCATCAATCTTCAAATTTCTAGAGTTTGTTCATATTTACTATAATATGTGAATCATATATATATATATATATATATATATATATATATATATATATATATATATATATATAGCCATCTCAATGAATTGGGCTACCTCCTACCCAATTATCTCTTCTATTGAGCTCTCTAGACTCCCAATGGCCTTTTCACCTCATCCTGACCCACCCACTGGCTGCTAATGGCCGGAGTAAGCATATTGGAGCTCCACTAGTCCCCTCCATCTTGAGCCTCATCCAAAGTTTTACAGACCCCATGCTCACTGGCTTTGAGCTCATAAGGCTCAGAGGTGATGTTCCCTTCACTTGGAAGCTATCCACTAGCTTCCCTAAGCCATCCCAGTCATCCAAAGCTACTGGCATCACTTGAATAGGGTATCCCTCCTCAGCCTAATTCATTCGAATCCAACCTCTCTAGAAACACTCCCCATAGCTCTCTGAGCATTTCGTCTCTTCCCCTAACTTCCTAGCCATCTCCAGCTATCATCCCGAGTGAACTCCAGCAAAAACTCTCTGCCCTCTGCATGAACTCCTATCTTTGGTGATCCTCTGGTCCCAACATCTAAAGAAGAAATTTTCCTCTTCATCCCCTCAAGCTTCCTATGAGAAAATTCCATTCGTTGGGACTTTTTTCCAATGTATAAACCCCTACTTGAGCTCCTAGTTAGGTAACTATGGTCAAGTGTGAAATAAATTGTCAAGCCGCTGAAATCTAACAGTTAGATTAATGATTTATACATTCCTGATCCTTCTTGTATAATTTAAAGAAGCTCGCCAATGATTAGCTGACCAATCAAATCACGCTCGCAGGTAAAGACTAGATAAATATGCATTTAATTTTACAGAAAATATAGGAAATTTTCAAAATTAGTATCTCCTCAACCACTTGGTCGATTTAGGTATTTTTAGGCTCATTGAAAAGGTATTGATGAGACCTTAAAAAGACATGTGGTATGAGTCCCTGAGCATGTATGAAACTTAAGTTATAACAGTTAGAACCCTATGGGTATTTTTACATTTTTGGCATTAGGATAACTCTTCAGGGACTGAAACTTTGAGGAATAGATATTGGGCTTGTCTTTGACATGTCAAAAATTTTCTTTCTTATTTGATTTAATTAAGGGCTCTCTGACATGTCTAAAAATTTTCTCCCTTGTTTGATATAATTAAGGGCTAGTTTGGGTTAATTTAGATTTAGGGGTCTTGGAATGACCCTTAAATTCAAACTAACCCAATTATCTTAACAATGAGATTTAGATTGTGTTCTTTGGTGTGTTAACTATTCATAGTGTAAGGATTAGTTGGCCTTCAATTACACCCAAATCCCTTGTCTAAATCTCACTTGTTGAATTTTTGAAAGTAACTCTAAGGTTAGGTGGTTTGGTTAACCACCTTAGAGGATCCACCTTTGGCCCAAATTTACTGGGCTTGGGCCTTGAGACCAAGAGAACTCATGGCCCAAGTTTCAGTGAAATTGGAGCCCATTTGATCCACCAAATAGGAAGCCCAAAATCAACCCTTAGAATTGTCACAGAGCCTTAATTAAGCCATAATTAATTCATGTAAAATCTGAAAATTATGAATAAGGTATTAAATTAACCATAATTTAACCCTCTACCCATGAAATTAAAAGTCTGTTGATCATACTTTTAATTTAAGAATAATTAAATTTTTAATGGAAGTTAACTTTTAATTAATTTTGTAAATTAAAAATTCCACAAAAATCTTAAACACTTGGAATTATTCCCTTAGGTCATTTCTGACCTTTGTGAGTAATTTCAAGAAGTTTAGGATTGATTTGGAACAAAATCCCCAAAACATCCTTAATTAAATAATTTTAAAAATTCCATTAATTAGTTGATTTTAAAAATCATAATTAATTCTTAGAAATTTAAAATTGATCAAACTCAAAGCCATTCAACTCCACTTCAGATCTAGTATTTTTTAAAAATGTCAAATATTCAAAATTTAGTCAAAAGTAAAAAAAGTTAACCATTTGGTCAAGTACAGTTCAAATCTAGGTCAAAACTTTAAAAATTTCTAACTTATTGTAAAAATTTCAAATTCAACAAACTTAATGCCTAATTACTCACCTCAAGGTCTAGTATTTTAGGAAAAATATCAAAATTCTATAAATCACTTTAATTTAAAAAGATAACTTTTGACCCTTTAATCAATACATTTAAATAATTCAAAAAATGGTAAAATTTAATAATTTACCTAAAACTCCAAAAAATTCTAACTTAATCACTCAAACTAGTAAGTAATCAAATTACTTAAAATTTATCCACCCTTAGTCCTCAACTAATTAAATTAACCCAATTATTACCAGTTATTATTAAGTAATCAGGGCCTACGATGTTATTAACTTAGCCCCCAAAAAGGTAAAATAATCTTCATGACCCTGATATAAACAAAGGTAGTAACCATTTAATACTTAAAAAGCACTTTAAAATTGACTATAAAAACTAATATTTAAACTCAAATTTAAAATCTCCTTAAGCTTTCAATAAATCGAAACATTAAACAACATTAACAAACTATCCAATATAGGACGTATCCAAGCCACATAGCTTACTCCACACATTTTAGATGATTTGTTAGGATAATTGACTCTAGTTGTAGGCTAGGTTAGTGTTTTACTTTTTTGCTATCGTGTGCTGAGTTTTTGTGGTTTTTTTAGAACGCTGGTTAATTGTATGATTATTTTGATTAATGTGTTTATTTAATTATGTAATATGTGAAATGATGTGATGGACAATATAATATCGTTAGATTGGAAATGATATGGATGTCCATAGGATTTTTTGTAGGTGGTCATGCTAATGTAGGGCTAAATTAAAGAAGCAAAATAAATTCTAAATTAACAAAAAAATTTTGCAAGTGTTAATTGTTAAAGTCATGTTAAAATTTAAAAAAGCATGGCCAAGTATGGTTGTGAATTTAATTTGAGCAATTTGATTTGTATAACTATTTGTGATGATTTTAATTTTAATTGCTTAGGATAATAACCATGTAGGGTGTCTATAAATTTTCTTTTATTTTTATGTGATGCAATTTAATTAAATTGAGTTGTAATGTGAGAGTGGGTTTCTGAGTTGGGATAGCCCGTCCAACTTAGAATCCAAAGAGAGCAAAACATCCCTTCTAGGAGAGTTATCTTTTATATGGAGATCTAAGTTATGATAATTTTAATATCCAAAGAGAAGAGAAAATACCCCTATGGGGAGGAATTTTTTTTCATTTGGATATCCGGATTCGACGAATCCAAGGAGCTCGTAGAAGGATAAAGAAGAGAAGATAAAGAGTATCCCACTCAAAGTCACTTGTGTCAGTCCTAGGATTAGAATCTGGGTTATTGTCAATGGTACCCAACTAATTTTTAATTTATACAGACCTTGCGTTATAATATTAAATAGAATTTGTCACATGAACATTTGATTTAGTTAATTCATTTAATTTATTGATTTTCTTTGATTGTGTAGTAGAACTTGTATGCTTTTTTCTAGCTGTCTTTGTTGTATATTAATTTGTATTTAGTATGGATATGCGGAGGCTCATGAGGGTACGTATAAAAACTTTTTTTTACTCAAAATTAAATTAAAATTTTCAAGCTCACATAAAAATTCTAACTACTTAGGAAGTAAGCTAGAGGCCACCGAGAGTCTACATAAGCATATTTTTACTTTCTCTTCCTTATTAGGCACCTCCCCTCCTGTAAGTTTTGATAGACCACCTGATATGTTATGCAATCTTTAGGATAAAACTATTTTAAGCCTTTTTTTTAATTTGTTTCATATATTTTATGCATACAAGTGTCAATCATCATACATGCCATTATAACTTAATTAATAGAGTCTAAAATTTATTTATAATTTTCTCAAGCATACTCACCTTACATAAGTCAATGTGCTAATTAGGATCTGCTCTAGATGTCTGTTCCAACTCTCAAAAACTTAATTAACAACATCCCTACCACTCCTTTATAAAAAGATCAGACTCATAGTTTTAAAATGCCTAGGTGGTTAGCTGGCTCCCTAATCTAGGCTAGGTAAATCTAGGTTTCGTACTACATTAGCTAGATTCATGCTATTATTATTCAGTGCCCAATTTAAACTTAGGATCTAGGGAAAACTCAAAATCTTATGTCCCCAACTTTAGAAAATTTAAATTCAACATTTTAATAAATTGATCAACTCAAATCAAAGCTCATATCGATAGAAAACTTAAAGCTAAACACATAGAATAGGTTAAGGTACTTTTGAATTATTTCAGAATCTCAAAGTGCTTCATACTTCTTTTTTAATCTCCAAAATAAGTGTTCAAACTTGACCCAATGCCAGTTGAGATTCTAAATTCATTTCCTTTGATATCACTTCTTAAAAATCTCTAAAAGTAAAATTTATATCATCATTCTAATTGAGAGTATTCTTAGGGAATTCAGGCATTACCGACGATGTAATTAACTATGAGGGTTTGTGCTCATAGGAGATTTAGAACCCACATCTACTTTTTAAGAGCTCAAATTAATTCTTCCTTGGAAAAATCAAAATCAATGATAATTGTCATCATCATGTTCGAATAATTGATAACAAATGATATTTTCTTCTTTTAGGGAGATATATCATTTGTTAACATACCTCAAATATAAAGTTAACAATAATTCAACTAGATTATCATAGTTTGTTTGTTTTTTAACTAAATTATCATAGTTAAATACTTAATCGAACTCCATTTGGCCCTACGGGGTCATATGTAATTTCTTCTTAGATTTGGTTACGATATTCAAAAGAAAGTTTTTAATTCTAAGTTTGAACCCATTAGGAGATTTTATTTTGCCTTCTGAGATGATATATTATCTTTAATGGTAGGTTCAATTTTAGAATTAAAATTCAAAGTCAATTTCTAATTTTCTTAAGGAAATTTAATTTTGTTTTTTTTTTTTTTTTTTTACATTTTTTCATGCAAGGCAAATGTTCTTTTCAAATATAAACAAAAAGAACACTACTTAGATGGTAGATAGATGTCATAGACTGTTAGGCAGTAGTGGGCAAGCTGTATAGGGAAGTGGAAACTTAGCCTCATTCACATTGGAGGGGGGCCATCTAGCTTTTTTAGGACTAATCCAAGGGTTAATTAAGTTTAAGTTGAGGATTATGGAGTTTTTTAAAAACTTTTGAAAGGCTCGAGGGCTTAGCTTTTGAGGTAAATGGCTTATCAAAATGGTTTAACTAAATAAGGATTTTAATGATACTTATTGAGGTTTGACCAATCAACAAGTCAATCTAAGCTGAGGTGGCTATGGGAATGACTTTAAGCCTTGACGAGGTGGAGTGGATGAGGTTTGAAGCAATGGTGTAAGAGTTTGACTAAAAGTTGACCGTTTGAGTTCATTTGGAGGTTTTGACTAATTTAACTAGTCAAAGCTAGTTAAATCAATTGGGTTAGGCAAAGGGGAATATTTAAAATGATATCGGGATGTCATTATATGAATTTGAAGCCAATATGTAAGGGTTTAATTACATGATGAGTTTATGTAAGATTTTTTACCCCTTCTGATGGTTTGACCAAGTCAAACTTATCAAATTGAGTCATGAAAAGTTTTAAATGTATTTGAATCATGTATTGGAAGGATTTTGAAGATTTAATGGGAATGATTTGGGGTTAAATTGGAGGTGATTGAGGTGTATAATCAATTGTGATAGCTTGAGCTAGCTTAATTGGGTCAGGTGGTCTAGTCATTGGCTCAGAGAATCAGTGATGCATGATTTTGATGTATAGAGCTCCTACTGAAGTGATTTAGATCATAATTGAGATCAAAGAGCTAGTACATTAGGTTGGTTGATTATAATGCAGGGATGTAATTATCTAAGTGACTGAGGTTCAGTAATTATTGACCGTAGAAGTTATAATTGATTAATGTAATTGGATAATCAAGGTGGTTATGAATAAATAGGATATAAGCTGAGTGATTGAAAGTCATTTGATTGTGAATCAACTGATTTCCATTTGATTGATTGTAGGTTGAATGAATGTTGGTTGTATGATTGAAGCTTATTGAAGGTTGATTGATTGATTGATTGAAGTGTTACTTATAGAGGGTGATTGAATCTAAACTAAGGAGATGCAAATAAAGATGATTGTGGGTCAATGATTGTAGATCAAGTAATCAGGTAGATGTGGATCAAGTGACCTCAACTAAAAGTGAGGTTAATAGTTCCCTTTCTTAGTACAATGTTTATTAGTATGCATCTAACTGCTTTTAAATATTCTAAAAATAAATATTAAGAAAAATATTTAATAAAAAGAATTTTGATATTTAGATTGATTTGTATGACCTACTGAGCTAATTGAGCTCACTGGAGTTTTTTGTTTTGGTTTCAATTTTCGTACAATCATGACTAGTTTGTTATTTAGTTCTATAGTTTCTATTTCTTGCCATGTATTCTAGTGTAGATACATTTTAAATAAATGAAAGAAAATTTTTGGATGAGTATATTTATAGTATTTTGTATACTTTTAGTAGCTATGTAGTATGTAATTTTTTTTAATGCATATTAAAAGAGAATCTTAATATTCTAAAAGTAGATCTTGGGATTTGTCTATCACGGCTCAACACGATAGGACATATCCTAGTTAGGTAGGGTTGTGATAAACTTATATGGTATTATAGCATTAATTTTGGAATTACTCATAAAATAGAGCTATAGAATATGATATATAATTTAAATGTAGTAATTTCGAGTTTGTTTAGGTGGTCATTATTATTTATTTTATGTGCATGTATATTTAGTTCATATTCAATGTGATTATGAATTTGCCAAACCTAGATATGTCAGATGGGCGAAGTGCTAGTCATGTATCTCCTATACACATTATGACTTTGATAGTTGGTTATGATATAGTTTCATAGTTTACTACTTTGATAGCCCAGACGATGGGTGAGGCATAGAGCAGGATTCTTACTATTAGATCTAATTAGATAGATCGACATCTTGAGATGTTTTTAAGATTGAAGCCTTTAAGGTTTAGGGGTATTGTTGAGCCTATTGTACATGAGGACTGGTTGACGAGGCTGGAGAAGACATTTAACGGTATGCAGTGTCCTCCTTAGAGGAAGGTACAATTACCAGTCTTTTTATTAGATTGTGAAGCTGAACGCCGGTGGATGGGCAAGAAAGACAAGAAATTTAGGGGAAATTTAAACTCTTTGATTAGTTGGGATGAGTTATTAGATGTGTTTAGAGTTTTATTTTTACCACCTTATGCATGAAAATAGATATAAGAAAGTCTTTTTTAGACTAGTTCAAGAGAGAAAGATATTCATGCAGTATGAGGAGGTAAAGTTCATTTATTTGGACAGATATACTCCATAATTTATTAGCACTCATGTGGAGAAGTGTTATAGGTTTCTAAGAGGACTTTGAGATAGTAAGGTAGTCTCTAGTTCTATTTCATATTTTTTATTTTTCTGAGCTTGTGAAAAGAGCTCATTTGATATAGAACAATCTAATAGCTACTTAGCAACGATGGACCAAATGTAGGAAGAGGTTTGGTGGCTAGACTTCTAATAGTAGATTTTCTAAGAAGAAGAGCATATTTGTACCTAGAGAGTCCAGGAAGGGTGGATAATTTGTACCTATGGTAGGTCCGAGTAAGGGTATTGTTACTAGTTCTAGGAGCTTTGTAAAAGGGGCACCTATGTGCTAGAGTTGTGATAGACACCATTTTTATCAATATTACAAGGTGAATGACTAATACTTCAGATGTGGTTAAGCATGACACATGATGGCAAAGTGTCTACAGGTAGGATTTGATATATAATTTGAGCCCATATTTGAGAGTTTTATTAGACCTACAAGGACACCGAGGGTAGTTCCACTTCACATGTTTATTAATAGTTCTACTGGTATCAACAGCGGATCGGGTTTTATAATAATTAGATCATCTACAAGTTAAAGAGAAACTGATAGTTCTATTTATACTCCAACTCCAATTCAACCACACGTGTATAGTTTGACTCAGTAGGAGGATCATGATGCTTCAAATGTTATGATAGTTATGATTTACATTTCTGATCATCCATGTCATATTTTATTCCATTCTGGAGTTAGTCATTTATTTATTTCTAAGCATTTTCTTTGATTTAGTGCATATAATTTTAATTGTACAAAATGTTTCTCTTTATATTACTTTATTGACTGGAGATGGTATGAAAGCCAATAGATTTTGTTTCTATAACATTGAGATTTTTTAATAAGAAGTAGAAATAGAGTTTGATTTTATTATCCATTTTCTTATTTAATGTTATTTTGGGTATGGATTGGTTGAGTTAGTATATGAATCAAATTGATTGTTTAAAGCAGCGAGTTACTTTATTTATGGGCAGTGAGAGTTATGTATTTCAGGGAGTTAGAAGAGATCTATCCTATTTGATCTCTATTGTGGAAACATATAGTTTGTCAAATAAGGGTTGTATAGTATTTTTGGTATTAGTCTGGGATAGTAGTATAAATTCTAGTTGTTTTTTTTTATGTCTAGGTAGTACGAGATTTTTTCGATGTATTTCCCAAGGAGTTAGTCAATTTACCTCTAGATAGAGACATAGAATTATATATTGATGTATTTTTGGATTTAGGTTGGCACTTAAGGAGCTTCAAAAGTTAAATGTTTAATTACAAGAGTTAGTTTATAAGGGATTTATCCATTTTATTATGTTCTCATAAGGAGCACTTATTTTATCTATGAAGAAAAAAGATGGTATGATGCACATGTGCATTGATTATATGGAATTAGATAAAGTCACTATTAAGAATAAGTATTCTCTACTATGGATTGAAAATTTATTTGATCAGCTTGCTAGATCTTCTGAATTTCAAAAATTGATTTGCATTCCAGATATTATCACGTGAAGTTGAGAAAGTTGGATATGATGAAAATAGCTTTCAATACATGGTACTGACATGATAAGTTCTTAGTTATGACTTTTGGGGGTGCGAATCTACCATCTGTCTTTATGGATCTAATGAATAGAATATTCAAATATTTCTAGATCAATTTGTTATTTTCTTCATCGATAATATTTTAATTTATTCTGCTTCTGATGAGTTTGACTTAGATTTCTATATCTTTGATGAGTTTGAATTAGAGGTTAGTAACTTTTATCTGGATACTAGAGTGTGAGGCTATCTTTTAAAGATCGAAGGATTGTTTGACTTCTGCTCTAGTTTTGACTCTTCTAGATGGATTTCAGGTATTTAGTGATGCTTTATTGAGATAGTTAGAATATACTCTAATGCAGCATGGTAGAGTTATAGCTTATGCCTCTAAATAATTGAAACCATATAAAAGAAACTATCTGATACATGATTTAGAGTTAGTTACTATTTTATTTGCTTTAAAAATTTGGTGGCATTACTTGTATTGTGTCAGGTGTGAGATTTTTACTTATCATTAGATTTTGAAGTGCATATTCACTCATAAGAATATAAATCTGCGGTAAAGGAGATGACTTGAGTTGATTAAAGATTATGAATTAACTATTCAGTATCAATTTAGTAAAGCTAATGTAATGGTAGATGCTTTGAACATGAAATCTTCTAGAGTTCTATTTCTTCAGCTCACTCCTAATGAGTCACTGAAACAAGATATGGAGAGATTAAAGTTAGAGGTGATTTCTTTTACTGATTGGAATTATGATATATTAACTAAGATTACATTTAGTCTTCTTTGTAAGGAAAGATTCATGAATCATAGTATCCAAAGTTTATTGATTTAATTAAATATGGTAAGAAATTTGAATAATGAGTATATGATTATGGTATTATCTTCTACAAGAATAAATTATAGGTTCCTATTTTTGATAATCCAAGGTGATATATTTTGCATGAGGCTCAATATTCAGGTTGTAATATTTACCCAAAAAGTAGTAAAATGTATAGTAATTTATATTTTGGTGGCCTAGATTGAAGAAGGATGTGTCATATTTTGTATCAAAATGTTAAGCCTATTAGTTAGTGAAGGCATATCATCAACAACTAAGAGATTTTCTATAGCTATTACTCATTCTAGAGTAAAGGTGGGAAAAAGTTACTATGGTTTTTCCTATAGGTTAAGATAGGGACATGATGTTAATTGGGTTGTAGTTGATTGTCTGACGAAATCAGCCCATTTCATTTTGATTTAGCAGTCTGATTCTACATACATATTAGTACATGTATATGTGATTGAGAATATCAGAATGCTTGGGATACCGAAGGTTATCATTTCTGGCAGGGATGGAAGGTTTACCTCCAGACTGTAGAGGGGTATTCAGTAAGGATTGGGAATACATTGCACTTTAAAATTATACTAGAGGATCCTCTGAGACTCTATTTTTAGATTTTGATGGCAGTAGAATTTGCTTACAATAATAATTTTCAATTAAGCATAAGTATGTCTTCATATGAAGCTCTATATGATAGAAAATGCAAAACCCTCTATCTTAGATTTAGGTGAGAGAGAGACATATGATTAAGACAACCTTAATAGATGATGCTATTGAAAAATCCTTTTGGTCAGAGATAGATTGAAGGCTATACAAGACAGACAGTGATAATATTTTGATACTAAGTATCGACCTGTAGAATTTTAGATAGGAAATTTTGTATATATGAAGATAAGGCCGATGAAAGACATTAGCATATTTGACAAGGAAGGGAAATTGATTCTAAGGAATGTTTGACCATTTGAGATTATTGAAAGGATTAGGAAATCGGCCTATATGTTATAATTGCCAGATCACATGTATAAGATTCAGAAAGTGTTCCATGTGTCACTTTGAGAAAATGATTTTTTAATTCAGGAAATAGGATCTCTACTGAAGACATCGAGGTACGTCCAAATATAAGCTACAGGTAAGAACTAGATAGGATTCTAGCCTATGATGTTAGAAAAACCAATAAGTAAATAGACTAGCTCCTATGATTAGAGTTTAGTGGAAAATAGGACTGAATGAAAAGTTACTTGGGAAAAAGATTCTGAGATGAGATAGTTGTACACTAATCTATTTATGTGATCTAAAACTTGAGTGTTGAAATGTCTAGGGCAATATTTTTTGAGGAGGAAAGAGTTGTGACATCTCTAAGTTCATCATTAAGTTCTATCCATTTTGACCCAATTAGAAAAAAGGTAAAGATTTTAACTTTTTTAGTTTTTTAACCATTTACATGCCTTTGGGAGTGTTTTGGTGCATGAAAATGATTATGTGTGATTTAGAAGGAGTCTTAAGTGTTTGGCGTGAATTTTGGCAAAAATCTAAGAAATGTCACTATTTGAGTGCCTCAGCGTTGAGTGTTAGTGCGCCTAGGCATTGCACTCAGCCAAAGCACCACATTAGGTTTTGAGACTTTTAACTAGTGTTGCAGTGCTATGACATCTTGAGCACTTCAAATATATTTTAAAAGCACTATTCCATTCATTTGATGAGCAATTGAGCAATTGAAAATTGTAGGAGAGAGAGAGAGAGAGAGAGAGAGAGAGAGAGAGAGAGAGAGAGAGAGAGAGAGAGAGAGAGAGAGAGAGAGAGAGGGAGAGAGAGATAACTTTGGTGAGGGAAAAGTGAATTTGAGCTGCTTCTAGCCATTTTTAAACATCGGGCCGGTTGAAAAAGTTATTCGGATCAAGGTAAGTCACATTTTGATTATCCCAATTTTTAAAAGATATTGTTTTAAAATTTTTTGATTAATTTTTTATTTCTATTAGTGAAAAATGAGAATAACTTTACCATGAAAAAAAAAATTTATCATGTAAATTTTTATATATTATAGAAACTGAAATTATGAACATTTTAAATATTTTGTTAAATAAATTTATGAGACATTTTGAATTCAGCAATTTTTATCGAATAAAAAATAATCCCGACACTAAAAAATAGTGTTCTCGTATAATGAATGTCATAAATTAGTGCTTTACACAATCATTCATAATTTGGTTATATTTTAAAATAGTAAAATTTTATAGAATAGAAATTTTTATTGTAAAAGATGTGCTTGGAGTATCAAAGGGAAAAACTCCTAATAGTAAAAATAGTTGGTGGTGAAATTCAATTGTGCAAGAAAAGATTAAAAATAAGAAGATTTGTTATAAAAATTAGTTTAATTTTAAAAATTCTGATAATTGGAAAATATTTAAAGTGGCTCATAAGGATTTTAAGAAAGCAATATGCGATGCAAAGATATTAGCTTTTAGTGATTTATATAATAGATTAAATACTAAGGAGGGAGAAAGATATATGTATATGTTAGTCAAATAAAGAGATAGGAGTAGTAAGGATTTAGTTCAAGTGAAGTGTATTAAGGATGAAGAGTAAAAAATACTTTTCTTAGAATATGAAATTCAACAAAGGTGGATGAGATATTTTGCTAAAATTTTTAAAGAAGATTGTGAAAATAAGATTGACTATAGTGACCTTAGCACCCTAAATGATAATAAATATTTCTATTTTTATCGGCGTATTAGTAAAACTGAAGTTAGAGAGGCTTTAAAGAAAATGAAGGGTGGAAAAGCTGTTGGACCTGATGATATTCCAATAGAGGTGTGAAAATGCTTAGGAGATGAAGGGATTTCTTGGCTTATTAAACTTTTTAATACTATTTTGAAGACTAAAAAGATGCCAGATGAGTGGAGAATGAGTGTGTTAATTCTTATTTTTAAGAATAAAGGTGATGCACAAGATTATACGAATTATAGAGGTATTAAGTTAATGTGTCATACTTTAAAACTATGGGAGCGAGTTATGGAGCATAGGTTGCGGCGTGATACTAATGTTTCTCAAAATCAATTTGGAATCATGCCGGGTAGGTCGATTATGGAAGCCATACATTTATTAAAAGGTTTGATGGAGAAATATAGAGAAAATAAGGAGGATCTACTTGAAAGTTTGTTAGAGATGTTAGGCACTTATGAACTAGCCCAAGGCTAACCAAAAGGGGGGGGGGGGAATTGGTATTTAAAAAATCTTTCAATAAAAAACAAATCAAAACCAATGT
The DNA here is from genome assembly GCA_019514585.1 of Dendrobium officinale. NCBI lineage: Eukaryota > Viridiplantae > Streptophyta > Magnoliopsida > Asparagales > Orchidaceae > Dendrobium > Dendrobium officinale. The sequence continues at coordinate 17,372,314 of CM033700.1, forward strand.
CACCACAAAGAAAACTAAATGCAAAAATTAAATACGGAAGTAATAAAAGAAATAACACACCAGATTTATAGTGGTTCGGTCATACCTTGACCTACGTCCACTCCTTGGAGGCACCCTCCAAGTATTGCACTAAACTAAGTGTCTCTCCTTTAGCCCCCACAGCTAGGCGGAGAAGCCCTTACAAAATTACTTCCACCTTCCACGATGCGGCGGAGCAGCCGGGTCTTTTGACACCAAAGAGATATTTTTCTTTGGTGAACTTCCCTCAAGATAAGCCTTGAATCCGAAAGTATTAAGGTGCAAGCCTTCCAGAGCAACCGTGTGAAATCCTCCTCCACACTCCCTTGAGTCCCCCCTCACAGGATCTTCTCCCTCTCTCAGACTTCACCCGTTCCTCACTCCCTTTCAAGCTCTCTCTTCAAGTTCCCCTAAAAGAATGAAGCTACAATGGTTGCCAAAGTCACTTACAAAGTGCCTTGCTAAAGCTTAAATAAAAGATCTCAAAACGAGCTAATTAATGCAAGTTGCCGACTTTATCGTCCAAGACGATACTAATATCATCCTACACGATCAGTGCAAAATAATCCCAATTAGCCGGGACAATTTGAGACGATCAGAAGAAATTTATTCATATCGTCCAGGACGATAATATATCGTCCTGGACGATCAGTACAAATCGTGGAATATTGTCCTGAACATCGCCCTGAAAAAGAGCTGTCCGATGTCCAATCGTCCAGCGTATCGGCCCGGACGATCCTGCGATCGTCCAAGACGATTTGATCATCCATTCAAGTCATAATTGCTTTCCTTAAATGCAAGATTAATTTAGGAAAAATTATCCTGGATCGTCCTAGACAATATTTTATAGTCCTGGATGATCCCCTGGACGATGTCCAAAAATAAGTAATTCCTAAATAGATCTGGCGGCAGATTTTTTCTGTTTTGAGCCTATCGTCCTGGCCGATACAAAAATTGTCCAGGACAATGTTTTTGCAAAATGACGGCTGCTTTAATGAGGATGCCCTAATCAGGGTTTCTGCTTTTGAACCGATCGTCCATGACGATATTTATGATGTTATAAAAAACAATAAACTTTAGGGAATAGTCAGAGAATCTTCCAAGTTACAAAGCATTAGGAGCCACACCACATATAATAGACTCAAGAAAGGAAAAAAGGATACAAACTGACTCAAACCTAGTCTACCAAATCTTGAGCTGGTTCCAAATTACAGTCTGATCGTGTGGACCTGAAATGTCAGTAGATAAGGCAGTCGTAGAGAATATATCATTAAAATCATAATAAGAGTGTTTGCAATAAGAGTGTTTGCTATCATGAAAATCTTCATCCATAAAATTAGATCTGCAACACTATATATGATATTTATTGATTTAGAGAAAGCATATGATAAAGTTCCAAGAGAAGTGCTATGGAGAGTTCTTGAAAAGAAAGGAGTCAATAATGCTTATATTCAAATCATTAAAGATATGTATGTAGGAGCTATTACTTTTGTTCAAACACAAGGTGGTTTGACCAAGTATTTCCCTATTTCGGTTGGGTTATATCAAGGATCAGCCTTAAGCCCATATCTGTTTGCTTTAGTCATGGATGTTCTCACTAGACATTTGCAAGAGGATGTACCTTAGTGTATGCTTTTTGCTGATGATATTCTTCTTGTTGATAAGACTAGAGAGGGAGTTGAAGGTAAACTTAAATTATGGAGGTCAACCTTAGAGTCTAAAGGTTTTCGTATGAGTAGATCTAAAAACAAATATATGGAGTGTAATTTTAGTAGTAATAGTCCTAGTGAAGGGATTGTGACTTTGGGCGATCAAGTCTTTAATAAGAGTACACATTTTAGATATCTTGGATCTATTATTTAGAGTGATGGTGAAATAGATGGGGATATTATCAACAGAATTCAAGTTGGATGGTTAAAGTGGAGGAATGCATCGGGCTTGTTATGTGATAGAAATTTACCCCTCAAACTTAAGGGAAAATTCTATAAGATGGTAGTGAGGTCTGCAATGCTTTATGGTGCCGAATATTGGCCATTAAAAGAGAAGCACAATACTAAGTTAAGTGTGTGGCAAAGATGAGGATGCTCAGGTGGATGAGTGGCTTTACCCTTAGAGATAGGATACGAAATGAGGTTATATGTGAAAAGGTTGGAGTAGCTCTAGTAGAAGATAAGATTAGAGAGAGTCGCCTTAGATGGTTTGTTCGCATAAAAGGACAGCCTTTCGATGATCCGGTTAGGAGAGTAGAGGTATTAGATTTGACTTGTGTTAAGAAATGTAGGGGTAGACCTAAAAAGACTTGGTTAGAAAATATTAGGAATGACCTTTCTTTATTAGATTTAAATGAGAATTTGACTTTTAATATGACACAATGGAGAAAAAGGATTCATGTAGCCGACCCCATGTAGTGGGATAAAGGCTTGATGTTGTTTGTTTTTGTTTTTTGTTTAGAAATTTTTATTGACTACCATTATAAAACATATGTAATTTTGACACATGCTCAATTATGTTATAAATATTTTAATTGTCATAATCTGATGAAATATGTGCTTATGTGATTGAAATGGGACTACTGGGAGATATAAGGGGTCATAATTCTTTTTAGATTATGTTTATGTTAGAGAATATTCTGATGCTTATTAGACATATTTTGGTTGTTATAAGCCATGTTCCGGTGTCTACGGGCATAAACTAATGTTACAAGTACAAAAGAGAGTTATAATGGGCTATAATCCTTTGAGATTATGTATGAGACTGATATATGTGATATAAAATTCTTTATAATATGAACTACTCTATAATATAAATTTTAGTCTATCTATCCTCTTAGTATTGTTATTTAACAACTTATTTATCTGTTCAATATTATTTTTTAAATAAATTGGATCACTCTTGTGCACTTATTATCGTTCTTAGTACAATGATTTATTAGACTACATTTAAGTTCTTTTAAATATTTCGAAAATAAATATTTAGTAAAATTAATAAAAAGGATTTGGAAATTTAAATAGTTTGTATGGCCTACTGAGTTGGTTGAGCTCATTATAGTTTTGATTATGGTTTTGATTTTCATACAATCATGATTAGTTTATTATTCAATTTTATAGTTTCTGTTTATAACCATATAATACAATGTAGATACATTTTGAAGAAATGAAAGAAATATTGTGGATGAGTTTATTTATAATATTTTGGATGTTTTTAGTTGCTTTGTAGTTTTTAGTTTATTTAAAATGAATATTGAAAGAGAATCTGAACATTTAAAAACTAGAACTTGAGATTTGTTTGTCATAGCTCAACACGATAGGACTTATCCTAATCGGGTTGGGTTTGACATAAACATTGTCAGTTAGGTGATGAAGGCCGATAGATAATAATTGGATGACAATAGTTGAGCAATGGCTGTTAGATAGTGGCAATCATTTAACAACGATGGGTGGCGCTTATTATTGATGTTGAATGCTAAGTAGAGCTTTAGAGTTCTTTATATCTCCATGCTCTTTAAACTTAGGTCTCCTTTTTCATGGGGAGAATGAGGATCTTATATTACTTTTAGAGTAGATATTTGGACAACCTATATTGAATTATTTGATTATAGATTATTTATTCAGCATTTAAGTGCTTAAATAACATCATATTTGAGTGGGCTTGGGTTTGTTGGATTTGTCTTATAGAGCCTCTCATTTTTTTTGCTGTCTCATTTGTTACTATAAGCATGCTAGATTTGAAAAATGTTTGATCCAATCAATGTCTTAAATTTTTTTACTATCTTTTATATATTTGATTTAACCTCATTTGGATTCGGATCAGATCACTTTTGATATTGTAAGATTGTCTTGCCAAAACTCTCAATTTGACTAAATTTATTGAAATTAATCTGCATATGATTACGAATTTAATTTAAAAATTTTCAATATAAAACATTACTTTAAGATTAGTGTTGATGAAAGTAAATTTATATCACGTATAAAATATACATCTATGCTTGACCACACTCATAGTAAATTTAATATCATATATAAAATACAAATCTATGCTCGATGATAATTTATTTTAAATTATAAAAAAATATCCATCATTTCGTAAAAGAGTTGTTGGAGAAAATCAAGGTCTTTCTATCTTAATCAAAATTTAATTAATATAAAATATAAAATTTAATTTTTATAAAGTAATATAATATATAAATAATTAATGGACTTCTTTATTACATTCCTCTTAAAATAAATTTTAAAATTTCTGTCATAATCAAATTTTGACCGTAAAAATTTTGTTTTTGTTTTTGTTTTTTTGTTTTTTTTCATCCAAACGCCTTAAACCTCCATTTGCAAGAAGTTACGTTATTAAAGAAATCAATCCGCTAGATCTGCGCGCGTTTAAGGCTCAAACGTCGCAATCGGATTCTGTTTCTCCCTGTATAGGCGTCAACATGCGACGGTGCGGTTCTGGCTCGCAGGAAGAACCAGGATAAAAGGAGGACTTTCAGCTTCTTCGTTCCGTTGGGATCCTTCCGTCCCTCCCCGCCGACTTCGCTCTCTGTCTTATGAAACGACGGGTGAGGTTAAGAAATGCAAACGAATCCCATAGATCCATTTCAAACCTTGAGCACTAACACTGGCCTAAACCCCAGTTTCTCCCGGCAGGTGGGGAGCAATGCATTGTCGACGGTGTTGCCACCGGCGGTGGCTACTGGAGCTACGGGCACTTCGTTGGTTCCAAATTGCAGCCCGCTCCATAGACGTGCTAGATCCGAGTTTTTTCTGCGGATCCCTGAAGACCTCGGCCTGAGCTCCGGGGATCCTATGGAGACGGGTAGCTTCGAAGAGATCGGGTCCGAGGAAGACCTTTTTTCTACTTATATCGACATTGAGAAGATCGGATGCAAGTTGGAGGGAAGCGGATCGGGGGGTCGGAGGACGGCGTGGGTCAAGATCGGGTGGCGGAGAGCTCAGGTGGGGACCAGGAGCCGAGGACGGGCAATGCAGGAGATGGCGAGTCTGCGGAGACCTCGAGGGCGAAGCATCGGCACAGCAACTCGTTGGACGGTTCGTCAGTTTCATCGATGGCGGCCAGGAAGGGCGAGGTAGTGTTTGGGGAGATTCTGGAGGCGAAGAAGGCCATGACGGCGGAGCAGCTAGCGGAGCTCACGGCCATTGATCCAAAGAGGGCAAGAAGGTTCGTTCAATTTGCGCATCGTTCTGTTTTGCTGGTTTCATCTAAAATATTTGCATTTTGTATCACCGGCTATCTTTGCATTATCTCATTTTGCAATATTTTTCATAGTATTTATTCCTTGATTCCATATTCTAATTTTTATTGAGGACGCTTCTTTAAATTGATTATTACTTCAGAAGGATTCTTGCCATTAAAAATTTGATCCTGACATGATTTTATCTCACTTTCTTAACAAATCTGAAATGAAATCTAGCCAACCAATATATTGTTTCAATAGCTTTGTAACTCTTAGAATTTTATTGCGATATTTAGAAGCATGTGCAAGCTTTGACACAGTTTTCGTTTCGATTGTAAGGCTTTTAAAATGCTTTGTCATTGGAAAAGTAATGTAGGATGCTTAGGGTCTATTCTTTAATGTAATGTTGGATGAGATGCACCAAAAAGCATATAAAAAATCAAATTTGCACTTTTCCAACCCTTAGTTTAGTTCAAATTAGTCTCTTCTGATGCAAATAAAAACATTTAGAATTTACTTCAAATAATAATTTATAATCATTCAAATTTAAATGTTTGTAATCCAAGACTGAATCAAATCATACAACGATTAAGAATCACACCGCGAAGACCAACTTATTCTAGATTTAACCAAATCTTAATTATCCATGCAAAATATAATTACAATTATATAAATACAACAACAACAATATTAAGCCTTTATCCCACTACGTGGGGCCGCTAATTTAAATTATGTAAATGAAAGAATAAAATAGATGTCACTAAAGAAGATTCAATCCTAAAATTGGTACAAGGAGAAAACATTCATTGAAAGTGGTCACCAACACTTGCACCACATTTCAATAATTTACATCCAACAACATTGGAAAAAATTGAGTGAAAAAGTGCATTTTATCAAGAAATGAATTCATTTTTATATTCCTCAAAATTTATTTATAATTATAAACTACGACATTCCCTAAAATATGAATTAAGTCAACGACCTTCAATTCTAGTGGAGGAAAGATCATTGAAATCCCACTTTGCGGCACTAACTTACACCTAATTATTCATTAAGTCAAAATTACAACTTCAGGGAAATCAAGATGCAAAATCCCATAAATTAGTGGCACCAAGTTCACAACATCCTAAAGAAAATTGTGACCATGTCTGAACAACACAATTCACCATTCTAAATAGATAAGTTGAGTGACGGTCAAAATCATGGCTCAAGGGCATAATATTATTAGAGAAAAAAGAAATAAGGGTTTGCTTGGGATGATTCCAACTTTCTATAAAATAACATGAGCATATTACCAGAAAAACAAAGTTTTTGAAAGCTTTTGTAGGTATTAAATACTTCTATCCTCCAATAAAACTCAAATATTAACTTTTTTACAATCCCTCTCTAGGTGAAATTGTTCTGAAAAGTTCCTTGTGACCTCCAAAAATTTTGAAAAACTACCATAAAGTTGTAACCAATAGAAATGAGAGCTTTGAACAAGCAATTTCAAACACACGCCAAGTCAAGGTCCACAAAACCAAAAGGCAAATAACTATCAAGTGACCCAGCATCAAACAATCTTCCACAACAATAATCATTTAAGGTTCAAAACAATAATGTACAAAGCCACGTTTTATTGAGAACTAATGTTCGAAGTATAATGAATCAACAAAGTAAACCAATGAAACAACTAAACCAAGGAATGAGAGGTTAAATGGACTCGAACCAAAATAATGAATTGAATTTAATCAATACAAACGTTGAAGACGCAACACATTCTCTGTGGTGATCATTATCATAGTCATGTTTCCACAAAAAAATAATAATAAGAAATTATTATATTTTGAACTAAAATAAAGAAAGCAAATCAAACTTTAAGATGTTCATTAGATCATTAGATTGCACTTACACGATTTACATTTTCAGTGAGCATGGATTTTGAGATTGGTATCATTCAGCTTAGCTTGGAAAATTTTAATTTTGTTGAATTGAGCATTTGATGCTCTCACTTAAATTCAGTCATATATGTTGTGCTTATTATAAAGTAATCTATAAATCATCAAAAGTATGTATGTCATTATAATGCACATGGTGCATCTTATGCCTGGCATTAATAGCTAACGCGATTTTATCATGTAATGTTACTTTTAAAATAAATTGTATAGAATTATCTGATAAAGTTTTGGATGTAAATTATTAAGCGGAAGATGTAAAGAGATAACATTCCAAGGCGTTGATAGTACTTCAAGAAATAATGAAAAATCAAATACATTGAAGATTAAACTAATACTACAACCTCAAGAAATTTCCAACATTGTTTAGAATTGCGCAATATGAGGCTCGCCTTGAAGCCTGTCTCAGCACAATTATAGTGAAAAATGTCTCGAGGCTTAGGCCTCGAGCTTTTTAATGAGGCTTGTGCCTCATCCATGAGGTTTGTGCCTCAGCTTGGCTGAGGCTCTCCTAGCCTCGCTGGCGTAAGTTGTACACCTCACACTATAAAACATACCTAAATCCTAAATTAAACTTAAACATATTCTATATAGACACTAGAGAACTCAACATATTCTATATAGGGATGATCATTTATACATCATTTGAACTAAATAATTTAATAAAATCAGAAAACTTTAAATCAAACTGTTAAAGCAATTCGAAGTAGAAATATTGCTCAGATCATCAAATTGCTTATCTCAGCGCACACGGTTTGGTTTCTGACGCGTGTAAACTTTTGAGATTAGCATAAAAAATCCTATTTTACAATAACATGATTTTCTTGCTGCTGTCATTTTAGGCTAGCGGTAGCTGATGTGATCCTCGATTGAAACAGATACAGAGGGTAAAAAGGATCCGCCTACTTGACTCTAAATTGAATTGCTCCTTCAAAATATTTTCACAAAAGCAACTAGAGTCATTCTAAAGCATAACTTTTCCCAGGTTCTTCAAGCATTTTATTGATATTATTTCTTCTGATTTATAGACTAATTATTCAGTGCAATATATGCACTATAAATGGCATTAGTTTTGTTTAGATCATTAATGTTCTGTTTACGCAGAAAAACTCATGTAAATTGGAAATGATTAAGATTCATAAGTATCTTCAATCCTATGTAGTTAAGCCTAGAGGGATGAGATGAGGCAGAAATATTATTTGCATTGAGAAGGGACAAATCTCATATAAATGATTTTCAGTTGTTTTAATTTTTTCAAACTCTTTTGAAATCCTGGCGACCCTTCTTGAGATACAATAGTTTTGACCATTCAAATACTGATAATGTCCTTGCTAAGTGTTTTAAGCTAAGACAGTTATTTTTGACAAAACAGTGCAATATTTCATTCACTAGGGTTTCACATCTCCTAGAGTTTGGGAATCACAATTGCTAGGGCTTCACTTTCACATGCTTAAAAATACCTACACTCCTACACCATCCCACAAAATGCATAAACATATCATTATCAACTTACGTCACCTTAAATGACACAAGCATCCCAAAAGAAAGAATTTCTCCTTCACAAATCACAACTTAGAAACCATAACACTTGCTAAAACATGTTGTGAGCTTCGGGAAATTAACATCTCAAAATTTTATATGGAAACTTATACTAGCAAGCTATCGGCCCATCTTCTCAAAAATAAAAAAACCCGTTGTCCGATTCATGCTACTGAAGGCTGAAGCCTAAACTACCGGACTATGAGAGGAGCAATGGAGGCCTAAAAATATGCATGAAAAGAATGTCATTGCTTCCTTTGATAAAAACCTAACATCCTTCTTCTCTACGAGTGAAAACTTTAGAATTGCACATATTTTTATGCTTTAAAGAGAATTCTATCACTTATTAAAATTTGTGTTATCTTTTTTAACTTCAAATGTACCACATGCATCCACACATGCTTGTGTCACATCTTACCATATTCCTTTGTCCCAAACAAAGTTCATACTTTTGAGATGGAGCTTTTTGTTTGCAACAAATATTATTTTAGCATGGAGATATTGTGGACTAGACATTTATTTATATGATATTTACTATATGATTTGTTAAATTCAAAGAATTGGAGAAGGAAAAGGCTTCAATTTATTATATAAAATTATCCCTATTTATATATTTCTACAAGATATCATAATAAAGAAACAAATAATTACAGAATAATACATAATTGTCCTAATATAATCATTCCTAAATTCACCACATGAATATGGATGGAGATCGGCGTGATCCAGGTGAGCCTCCCACGGATCCCCATTCTGGTTGTGGGGTCAAGGGGCAAGGGATGACTGAGATTTAACAGCGTGATTTAGGTGAGCCTCCCACGGATCCTCATGCTGACCGTGGGATCAAGGGCCAAGGGATGGTTGGGATTTTAACACACCACCTCAAGCTAGGGAATACAGATATGTAGTAATTAGTCCCAGAAAAATAGAGTTATCAAATCCCTTTGTGCACCATAGAATCCTCCATTTGGTTAAAATTTTGAGAGAAATTAGCTTCAGACATTGCGGTGGCAAAATATAGCAATGAAGGCTATATTAAGTAGAACAACAATGAAGGCTGCATTGGTTATAGATAGGATTACAAACACGGGAAGGCCAGGAATGAAGGCATGACAGTAGGAAAAAATCTATTTTTAGGGTTGCGGCAAGCTTCATGAACAACAGTAGAATAATACGTCTCAAGCGGCTCAGCACTTGGCATGCAAATCTCGTCCCGCCCAATCGAGACAGCTTTCTGCCTAATGCAAATCAATCACTCGACTCCACCTGAACACTCATGTTCGATCTACCAATACAGGCGCACACAAGGCCTTTGATCCCTCTGATCTAATCACAGGAAGGAGTGTAGGTCCTGAACTATTGCTTGTCCCAGCCCTAGACCCTCACAAGAGGGAACTCTTAGCTTTTTTCCATATGCACGTAAGAGGAGGTCCTGTGCTCGACTTCTAACGCTTTTGCTCGGTTGACTTTGGATGTTGCATGCGATAGGAGCCTTCCTGCTCGATCTCTCATTGGTTTTGGACGCACGAAGGAATCATGAACAATACTCCTTAGAATTTTGATAATGGAGGCTAGTGGAGGACCAGTTTTCCTCAAAATTCCAGCAATGAAGGTAGGTGGAAAACCCAATATTCCTCAAAGTCCTACAATGAAGGTTAGTGAAAGGCCCAATATTCCTTAAATTCTGGCAATGAAGGCTCGTGGTGGGTACCTATATTTTTTTTAGAATTCTAGCAATGATGGTCGGTGGTGGGAACCTGTATTCCTCATATTTCCAGCAATGAAGGCCGATTGCTCCTCTCTACTTCTATTCAAGGCTCTGATACCATGTTAAATTCAAAGAATTGTTTATTTTATTATACAAAACTATCCCTATTTATAGATCTTTACATGATATCTTAATAAAGAAATAAATAATTATAGAATAATGCATAATTTTCCTAATATAATCCTTCCTAATCCACCTAAATATGGAAGGAGATCGGTGTGATCCAGGAGAGCCTCCCATGGATCCCCATCTTTGTCATGAGATCAAGGTGGGCACCCCATGAATCTAGGTGAGAGCCCCATGAATCCTTATGCTGGCCGTGGGATCAAGAGCCAAGGGATGTTTGAGATTTTAACATGATTGAACATTTCAATTATGTACTTGTAGAAGCTATTCTATTTTGTATTTGCATGTGTATATGCTAGGAAGTGGATGAGATTTCCTCAAAATCAGCGAATGATAATAAAAAAATTAGGAAGAAGAACACACTAACCCTCAATTTACTGCAAGATATATATGAAATAAAATAACAAGATGTAATTGGATCTTTAATTGGAGAGGAAGATCCGGCTCTCACAAATCTTTGGCCGACAGTTAGAGCCCAAACACCCTAAGAACAATCTAATTTCAGCAAATAACACCTCATCCTTATCCTAGGAAAACAACATATTTAAATCATTCAATAATTTCCCAAATCCCCAAACAGCCCTCTTATCTTCCCCTCCTAGCCGCTTCTCTTCTCCTATTCAAAATTGTCTTTGGGCCCCACCCCAAGGAGCAGGCAATCATCCTAGGTGGCTCTGTTATGCCACAAACATGCAAAATGCTCCACCTCTAAAAATTCGGGCCGGTCCAGACAAGTAGAAAAACATATCCTTTCCTCAATTTTCTCATCATAACAAATGGCAAGAACATAAAGAGATCGGTCCTTACATCGGTGCCCCAATTTATACCTCTCCTCGTATTTTAAAACAAAATCCTTTCGCCTTCTTCTCCTATAACTCCATTTTTGCAAGCTTCTTGAAGCCTTCCCTAGTCCCCCCTCTTACAGTCTTCTCCTTCGGGGTCTTCCTAAGAGCTCCTTAGATGCCAAAAAGGTGGTGGTTATCCTGTACGAACCTTCTAAGTTCCTGCCTCTAGTCCCTCTCTCTAGGTGCCTATAATCCTCCACTAAGTACGTTAGCTCCATAGCCTCTCCCAAATCACAAGGCCTCATCACTCTAATTGCTGTCCGAATCTCTAGTTTGAGGTCTTTTATAAAGTTTCCCTCCAGTACAGCCTCCGGAAGTAGGTCCAGTTGGATGGCCAGGTGCTCAAATTGCTCACAGTACCCCATACTCTCCTGTTCTGCATCAAAGAGTAGAACTACTCATAGAAATTCCCTCCCCTACTGATTCAAAAACATTCCAACAAGCTGTCCTTATATTCCCTCGAAGTCCATATAGGCTGCCTCGTATCTCTCCACTGGTACTATGCTAAAGCTTTCCCCTCTAAGCACATTCGACCGCCATCAATCGCTCCTCCTCTGTCAACCTAATGATGCTAAAGTATTTTTCCATCATGTAGATCCTCTCATGTGCATCCTCTCATCTCTCTTAAAAATAGGCATCTTCAACTTCCTTTCCCTCGAATCTCTTCCATCCCCCCTATTTCCTTCATAATTTCCCATTCCCCAAGGGGTTGTTCCCCCCAAGTGTGCCAATCATCTCTTCTACAGTGGTACCCAAACCTTTCATCAAAATCTTGTATTCTTCCTTCAAATTCAACACCCTTCTCCTTTCAAATTTAGCCCCCCTCCTTTCAAATTTAGCCCCTCTCCTTTCAAATTTAGCCCCTCTCCTTTCAAAGTCAGCACCCCTTCGATTATAACCAACCCCCTCCCCTTTGAAATTCAGCACCCCTCCCATCATAATCAACCCCTTTCTTTTTAAATTTAGCACCCCTTCGCTCATGACCAACTCCCTCATGCTTCTCCCCTACCTTCTACCCGACTCCTCCCTAGAAATAGGCTATAGGAGAAGCATTCTCTCTTTTCCCTCCAAAATCTCTTCCTCCTAATATTCCCTTAGCATTATCAGATTAGGGTTTTCCCTACTTCCTTGGTTGTCAGTGACTTCCATCACCTCCAACAACGTCGTGTTGGTTTGGCCCTCGAGGAACATCTTCAACATCTTCTCCAGAATGGAAAATTTTCTCTCAATCTTCTCGTGGATGGCTAAAATTTAACTTTTGAAATCTAAAACTTGAGATTTGAGATATGAAATTTTATATTTCAATTATCTAATCCCCCCCTCCGACACTTTTATCTTTTTTTTTCCTGCCATGGGTATCGGGATCTAGGCTCCAACAACAAAAAAGAATAACTTTGATACGAATCTGGCCTCCAAACAACAAAAACTCTAAGATTAGAGAGGAAAACCCAGCCGAAATCAACTAGGATGACTTATATTTCAACCCAGGAAAGTGCTCTAATACCAATTTGTTAGGATGTCGATACAATTTCCTCGAAATCAGCAAATGTCAATAAGAAATTAGGAAGAAGAATGTTCCAAAACTCTTTTTAATGTCAAGATATATGAAAGAAAATAACAAGATACAATTGGATCTTCAATTGGAGAGAAAGATCTGACTCTCCTATATCTCTAGCTGGTAGCTAGAGCCCAAATGCCCTAAGAACAATATAATTTCAGCAAATAACACCTCATCCTAACCCTAAGAGAACAACATGCTAAAAGCATATAGTAAGTTCTCAAATTCCCAAATAGCCCTCCTATCTTTCCCTCCTAGTTGGCCCCCTTCTCTTATTCAAAATTGCCTTTGGGCTCACCAAGGAGCGGGCAATTAGCTCAGCTGGCTCTGTTCCGCCTCAAATAGGCGGATTGTTCTGCCTCCAAAAAGTTAGAGCTAGTCCATGAAGGATCGACTGGATCGATCTAGGAGGGATTAGGCTAACAGTACATCACAATGCTTAGATTAGATTAGTTCTAGTTCCATTCTTTGAAATTATGCATTGGATTTGTTTCATCATATATTAGTGTTACTGCAAATGATTGAAAGAAGAAAATTGATGGCTATGCTTATGCATGACATGGAAAATACAAGACATTAAATTCTCATTGAATTTGGCAATGATTTCCTATTGATCACATATTTTAGTATGGGCTTAACAAAATTGAATATGTTCTCGAGTTTTTTTAGCATGGTCAAATATGCTATATGCAACACTAGTTGAATTATGTGTGATATTAATATGACTAAAAATGGTTGTTAGTGTTTTAGAACTTCTAATAAACCTTAGATGGTATTTTTGGAATATGAAATTAAGAAAAGTGTAGAAAGGTGTTTTTAGATAAGCTTTTGCATATCTTTAAGGTTAAGAGTGAAAATAACATCATAAATAGAACATAAAAACGAATAAAATTTCACCTTCCAATCATTGTTCTAAGAACTTTCATCTTACAACTTTGTGGTATCTTATGAGATCTTTTGTTAGCATTTTTTCTTGTTATTATGGTGGAGCTTCTATAAATTATATACAATAATATCCCAATTACTCTTTTTCTCACATCTGACTGATCTCAAATTTATTAAATGATACACGCAGGATTTTAGCTAATCGACAGTCTGCGGCTCGCTCTAAAGAAAGAAAGGCACGCTATATTTCTGATCTTGAGAGGAGAGTTCAAACTCTTCAGACTGAAGCTACAACACTATCTGCGCAACTTACTTTATTCCAGGTTTGCACTGAATTGTTTTTACAAAGAAGAGGATTCTAGCTTTCTTGGCTATTGGCCATTGAACCTGCTGAGAATTTTTAATTTATGTAGCTTGTAAATCTTAGAATAAGTTGGGAACTATTAGTGAACTAATGCTTTTTGTTTTGCAATTATTGGTGAACTCCATCATCAGAATCTTCTACCTTCCATGCTCTACAATTTCATTGGAGCACTACAAAAGGAAAACAAAAGTTTGTCCAACACCTTTGCTCCCTCACCAACCCTCTTCCCCTATCCCCTTTAGATAACATTTGTTTCATTCTTTACTTTCTCAATTTTTGTTTAATTACATATAAATAATCCATCTTCTCCTTTGAGCTACTATAAGTTTGCAGTTTTTTCCCTTGTTTTTGTGGAACCGTATCATTCCCAAGCTTGAATTAAAAAAGTCCAAGGATTGATATTAGGTCAATAAAAAAAATTAATAAATGATACTAAATTTGATAGGTAGTAGTCTTGGGTTGTCCGACAAGCCAGTATCTGATTTGATAACGGAGAGAATAATGCAACGATTTATCATGATGCAACATTTTGATGATGCTCCACCACTCAACCTTTTTATGATGAGAAGTATGCAAGAGTTAGGGTAGAAAGTCATCTGCACTTGTGCACCAAAACTTTACCCAATTGTAATGTAAAATGGGCATAAGTTGACTAATTCTAAAATTATGATATAATACTATATGGAGTGTGGGGACTTCGAATGAGATGGGTAGAGATTTGTAGGATACTATGGAAACTAAGTATTACACTTGCAAAAAAACATAAATGGAAAATATAGAAAGACATTAACGAACTTTTTATGCTCATATATGTTGGAAAGATGAAGAATATAAGTAGGAAGAAAATAATGATGGATATAGATTTGAAAGATAAAATTATTTAGGTGCATATGATTAGTGGTAAGGTGATGGGCCTTAAAATAATTATTTGTGAGAACAAGTTTAAGTGTTAAATTCCTCAAATTGAATGAGAAGATTTATTGGAACATATTTATGTAAAATTTATTTGGAGATATAGGTTCTATTAGGATGGCCTATATGCAGAACTCTTGTTGGATAGACAATTGGGGATGAAAATTAATTATGTTGCCATCCTTGATTTGATAGTAGCATATATCTTGTAATAGTTAACACATTTTTATGCAATATAGGGCCTGCATCAAGTGTATTTCTGATTATTTTAGCTATTTTATATAATTACTAGCATTTTTTTTTCATACAGTGAGTTTTCATGAAAGAAATATATAATTATCCTTTTATTGAGGATTATTCCAGTTATAGGAGCTATCCTTTTGTTGGTTTTAAATTTAAATCAGGTTAAATTTCATTTAACCCGGTTTCTTTGAATGCTTGTAATTTGAATACCTGCATAAAAAAATATCCGTAATTATTTTTCATACACCTCTTCTGAAAACACACCAATAAAACAGTACTCCTGGCATATTTTTGAAGAACTAATTTTTGAAAAATGAAAAAATAATAATATTCTTACAGTTTCTATCAAACAATGTGGGTAAAGGTTTTTTCAAATTCTATTCCATCAACTTTACAAACCCTTGAGCTATAAGTTTGGCCTTTGCTCTTAATGATCACACAAGAAACATTTATTTTATTTCTAGACACCCATTTGGTTAATTATTGAATGATTATCATGTCTAGGTGTAAACTCGCAAAACTTTCAAATTGATTTAATTATAATGCATCACAAGCTTTCTAAAATTATCATTTTTGCTTATTTAAATTATAATTGAGGAATAAAAAGACAAAGGTTTGTTACATCTTGTAATCAAGATCTCGTTCCATACCTTATGATGATTTGTTGAGGTGAATGCTATCTTGTATTGTCACTTCATAGAAAGTCTTTGATTGTTCACAACTTGAGTGAAGCTTTGCAGATCTTGTCAAGGAACTTCACTTGCAAAATTTTTTCTCATTCGGGATGCTTAGATTCTTTAACCTTTTCGCAATTTCATTATCTTTATGCAGTTGGGAAAGTGAATTGCTAGACTCATCAAAAGCAACATGTGCCAATTCTTCAACAATCAAAGTTATTTTGTTGTAAATGCAAAAGTGTTTTCTAGTTGAATAATAATAAAGAAAAAATATATTCATCGGAGATAACATCAAACTTACCTAAATTATCTTTACTGTTATTTAGAACAAACCTTATACATATTATGTGCCCTCTTTTGGGCTTAGGATTGTTCCATTGTTCATAAGGAGTTTCATTAAGAGTACTTCTAATCATAACATTGTTTAGCACATAGTAAATTATATTGACTGTTACCGGCCAAAAATAATGAGAAAGACTATGCTCCTAGTTATATCTCAATTAAGGTTCAATTTTTTCCATGAACAATCTTATTTTATTGAGATGTGCTAGAAGATGAAAATTTATGTGCAATACCTTATCACAAAAATTCTCAAACCATTCATTTTCAAATTCTCAATTCTGTTCACTTTGAATAGAAGTAAGATGAAAATATTTTTCATTTAAAAATTATTTATTAATGCATCAAAAGCATCATTCTCAAGTAAATCTGGCATAGTTGTCTACCATGACTTGGCAATATTGCTTGTCCCCATGATTTGGAGTTCACATCAGACTAAGCAATTCCAAAGAATTAGTTGATAAAAGTATGTTCTTAGCCCTAAGGATGTTTTGGATTGCTTCCCAAGTTGACAACATATCTATTTTTATTGAACTAAATGATAAGCGAAGTTTTGACAAGATCATGATATAAAACTTTATCGAAGTATCAAAACTAGCATATCCAAGCCGATGATATCATGGCCATGATTCATTCACATGAGAGATGTGACAAAGCCAATGAATCCATAGCCAAAACATCAATCTTAGGATGTTATCAATTTGTTTTCTAGAAACCAAAACATAATTCAATTATTGGATAAATTAATGTGTATCAAACAGAACATCAAAAGGTTACTAAGGAAAATTTGAACTTAACCATCAACCAAAAAGTCCTTTATCAAGTGAAATGTGTGATACTTACCAACTTTAAGAACACTTAAAATCCTTTCTTTCTAGTGTTGTTACTAAGGGGATGTTTGGCAACGGAATTTAGGGAGGATTTGGTATAAATTTTGCCAAACGAGATTCAAGAATTCTATAAATCTCACAGCGAGATAAATCTGTCATTAGCTGACTTTTGGCATAAATCTGGGATTTACTAAATCTTGGGGTTCTACTGATTTACGGGATTTGGTTGAAGAAGCGCGCAAAAAGGAGAAATATTGTTACCTTTTCTGGGAGCGAGCTCCTGTCATCTTTGGAGACTCCCGTCATCTTCGATGGAGGCGAAGAATGTCATCGAGCTTTCGTGGCTTTTGATCGACAAGAAAGCAATGTCGTCAAAGGAGGTGAATTCATTCAAAACTCTATTTCACGCGGAGCAAGTGAAGTCGAACCATAACAGAAGAAGCATGTGAACTCAAATGAAGAATTGGAGAAGAGGAAAAGCAAACTACGGGCCTAAGGTATAAATAGTAATTAAAAATTTATTAAAATAACATTTAAATAATTGATGAAATGATTAATCAAGAAAATAATTAGTAGTATAAGTAATAAGTAATTAGTTATTTTAAATAATAATAAAATAATTAATTTGATAATTAAAAGTTTGATTAGTTATAAATGCTTATTAAAATAATATCTAAATAAATAAATAAATAATTAGCACTATAATTAGTAATTAATTCATTAGTTATATAAATATTTAATTAAATAATTAGTAGTGTAAGTAGTAATTAAATAATTACTTATTTTAAATAATTAATATTATAATTAGATAATCAATATTATAACTAATAATTAAATCATTAGTAAATTTGTTTAATTATTAAGCTATCTTCTAATTATTTTATTTATAATTATAACTTACTAACGATAAATAAAATTAGAATTAATAAGTAACTTTTATTTAAAACACATTAAATTTTATCCTTAGCCTCCATGATGACAGTGGGCTTTGGATCATTGTCTTTTGGAATTGCCCAATTACTTTTCTCATTAATTTTTCATTAGTAAAAGATTTACTCAAAGAAATAAGTCCATTGGTGATGGCGGTAAATCTCGCAAACATCTTGATGCATGCAATCATTTGCATCTCAAACTACTCATGATCATGAATAAGCATTCATCTTTAACTACTTGATTTGTCCCCTTGTAGTTGACCTCAAGTTCTGTTCGTATCTTATGAGCCATTTTTTTGACTACACGCATGAGTGAATTCACAAGGAGCTGTTCCACACTAAATATCACTAAGAGCTTTGGCATTTAGTTGTAATTAACACATTCCCCTCTCTTTTAAGTTGAGAGAGGAAACTTGGGATTTCTCTATAAGGCCAAACCCTACACTTTTCATGGGTTCAAGATCAATCGCTAATGACCTTTTTCTGGGCTAATTTACAAGCCTCATAAATATCTAAAGATAGAACAAGCTAGATAACTCTAACAAAAAATTTACAAGAAACAAACAACCAAAATAGATATTGCAAGGTGAGCTTTAAAGCATAACTATTTAGCCAAGAAAATCTATGTAGATATTTCAAAGACATGAGAAAATCCAAAGCCCAATGATAATCAAGAAATAACTAAGCTTCAACCATATCTCGGTGCACTTGCATTATAATCCCGTAAAGAGAGGTTATGAGGTTATGCAAATAAGAACTTTATTGGCTTATAGAGAAACCATGAGCAACGAAGCTTAGCTAAATGTGGCTTTGAGCTTATCAAGAAAAATAGAAAGATTGATGAGATTTGTAAAGAGTTAAGTTGCTATGACAATAAAGTCTTTCATATGGACACGATAAACTCATATAAAACTAAAAAACCAATGAAGTGTTTTGTGCTAATTTCATATTACGTGTATTCAATTACAAGAGTAGATGGTTAAATCAATTCAATTTCTAATCAAATGAGATCAAACTATCTTTTAGAAGCTACTAAACTAATAAAAATGAAGGTATGCTAGATTTGGCCAAAATGATGGCTAATGGGGATCATAGTTTAACATTGTGCAATTAAAGGCTCACCTCAATGTAATCAAAGAAAAAGGCAATTAAGCATATGCATCACGCTTGCCAATTGAGGCTTACACCTTAGTTGGGGTGAAGCATGCCTCAAGACACACCGAAGCACAATTTTTACGCTATTTTGAAGAGGTGTAAACTCAAAAATTAGAGTATAAGTAATTTTCAAATTTTATTTAAATTTATCATTTTAATATATAATTATATATTTGTTATACATAAACAAACTTAAACTTGTGAAGAAATGCATAACCTCAAACTCACAGCCACACACTACATAACACTTACGTTAGTATACAATCCTACTATGTGGCCATCACTACTTTGCCGCCACCGCTTCTCCTCCAACACCTCCCCTCTTGTTATTGGAAACTCATTTCCTTAATTTTAGTATGAGGGAGGAGATAAAATAGTTAACTACAATGATGATTTTAATGGAGATCCTCGAAGTGTTGAGAGTATAGGAAATTTTAAATTTATGAATTATGATATTATACAACTTATTTATGTTGAACTGAGAGTGAGAGAGACTATTTTATTTAATGGTAGTTGTAGCCTTATATGACTTTTAATGGCCTTACATTGCTTTTTTATGAACTTACTTTAATATCTTACTTTGATGTTAGTATGTTATGTTTATTTCATATTTTTCATTCATTTAATGGTTTAATTCAGAGGTTTATGCTTCAAAACCTCTTGAGGCTTATGTCTTATCTCACAGAAAGAAAATGCCTCAATACATAATTGCACAATTTCAAATCTTGATGGGATAATAGGACAAGTAATTTGGAGATCAACCTTCTAAAAATAAAATTTGTAGCAATCCATCAACTTCATACCATACTAAGTTATGTGGGCAAATAGGCTAGCAGGTAATAAGTCATGGAGCTTAGTCGATTTGTTGCCAAATTGAGTGATTGACCTAAACCAAGTGGGGTGGTTGGTTTTATCCTAACATGGTTCGCAACTCTAATTCCAAATAGACCCAATTGACCTGATTCATTTAAAATTAATTTGTCAATGTAGCAAATCAACCTTTATTGGCCAAAAAGTTTTTTTCAAGTATACAAAGTGATCAAAACCAATATTTAAAAATTTAAAGGGATTTTATCATTAAAACATGTAAAATATGCATCATTATAAGCCACATGAAATAGCCATGGTTTAAAATTATACAATTAGAAGCTCTACTTAAGGCTCAATTCAATATAATTTAAAAAATGGCCAATAGGGCACAAGCGTCATGATTGCTAGATTAAGCTTATGCCTTAGTGGAGGTGATGCATACCTCAATGCAATTTTAAAGAGGCAAAGCATCTATATTTTCAATTTAGATAATTTAAAAAAATTTTAATTTATAAACTTTATATATATATATATATATATATATATATATATATATATATATATATATATATATATATATATATAATTAAACTTATTTACTATACAACAATAGCATCAAGCCTTTTTTCCTGCCACGTGGGTTCGGCTAAATGAATCTATTTTTTCTATTTTGTCATATTAAGAATCAAATTTTAATTTAAATATAATAAAGAATGGTGATTTTTAATAATTTCTAGCCTAGTCTTTTTAGGTTTATATAAACCTTTCTTAACAAAGGTCAGATCTAATACATCTACTCTCCTAATCGGGTTATTAGGAGACCAATATTTTATGTGAACAAACCATCTAAGGTGACTCTCTCTAATTTTATGTTTCATAGGACCTGCTACATCCTTTTCATGTATATACTCGTTTTGCATTCTATCTCTAAAAGTAAGACCATTCATCTACCTAAGCATCCTCATCTCTACAACACTTAATTTTATGCTTCTTTTCATGTATCATAAAGCATTGCATTCTCATCACCATCGTATAGAATTTTCCCTTAAATTTGAGAGGTACTTTCTATCATGCATTTGGCCTGATGCTTTCCCCACTTCAATCATCCATCTTGAATTATACTAATAATATCTTCATCTATTCCACCATCACTTTGATCAATAAACCTGATATATCTAGAATATGTACTTTTTTAATGACTTGATTGCCCAAAGTTAAAATCCTCCCTAGATCCATTACTACTAAAATTACACTATGTATTCGATTGTAGATCAACAATTAAGCTTATTTACTATATTTAAATCATATCAAATTTGAGAAGAATTGCACGGCCTCAAACTCATAAGTGCATGTTGTCAGACCCTCAACTCGCACATGATCCTGCTATGTTTCCATCATTGTTGTTTCATAGTCGCAGTTATACTACCATTGCTTCTTCTTCAACACCTTTCTTGTGTTAAAAATCAATTTCTTTATTTTTAGTATGAGAGAGAAGAGAAAGTAATTAGCTACTATAATGATTCTAATGAAGATTGAGTAATGATATTGAGGAAATTTTTTGAATTTATAAATTATGATCGTAGATTACTTTTTGTTGGACTGTGAGTGAAAGAGACTATTTATTTAGAATTATTTGTAGCATTCTATGGCTTTTTATGAATTGTGTCATTCTATTTCATTTTATTTTAATATTAGTATTTTACTTATTATTTTATATTTTTTATTAATTAAATGAATTAATTTTTTGGTTTACACCTCAAAATGCTTAGAGGCTCATGCCTCACCTCACGAAGAGAAAATGCCTCAATACTCAATTGCACAATTTCAAATCTTGGAAATAACTTGCATGAAAAGCTTCGCAAATCAGTTGTGCTCATATTATTGGCCTAAAATAAAATCAATTATACACTTTAGATATGAACTTGAACTTAATTACTAGAATGTCTTGATTGCATTACTTTGGTTTCTCTTCAAGAGAATCTGACTTTAAACATTGATGAAACATGCTTAGTCCATTAATCATACTGCTTGCACTCATTAAGAACAACATGGGTTGTCAATGCTCCAGAAAATGGGTAAACTTTTATGGCGTGTAGCAGTCAAATTGAAATGAAGTTGAACTCAATTAGATTGGAAAATACCAACGACAATGATTATGCATTTGTGGTAGTAAACTTGCTTGAAATGTTCGAGATACCTTATACTCTCTGGAAACTCCTTTCTTCTTTCTTTTGCAAGATTGGTTTTGAGGCCCTTTGCTCTCATATGACTGTACAATCGGATGTCAGTACGTTTATTTTTCTTGACGGGTGTAAATATACTTAACACTTGAATCTTTTTAAACGTTTGTAGAGTCTAGCAGTAACTAGTGATAGCGTGCAGGTGAATGTATATTAGCAACTTCGTTACATGGGTTCATAATGATTTTATTGTCGTTAGGAGCTAGCAGAGTTCTCTATTGTGCCCTTAGGCTCACAATTAAATTGATGTTCAGGTCTATTCGGGCATGCTCTCATAACTGAAAGGTTTGAATACTGTCAGCAAAGTCCAATGATAACGATGATGACATGATTAAGCCATTTTTTGGGAAAAAAAAAAGAAACCTACTTACCCTGCTTATATTCAAATTAAGATTTGATTCAAGCTAGGGCAATGACTTGTGGTTTGATTTTAGCTTTTAGCTAGCATGATGGCCGTGGCTTATTTTAATTGGTTTACGTTGAGAGGTTTCTAAGCAGTTTTAAACATTGAAGAATTTACTGCCTCTCTTCTCACTGGATCATTTCGGTTTGAATAATTCAGGATTATTCTTGATTAGATTTTTTTTTTACATCCAGTTTCAAAAGCTAAATACATTCTCTTTGTGTTTGCCTTTCCTTGCCAGAGAGACACAACCGTTTGGCTGCAGAGAATGCAGAACTTAGGCTGCGCTTACAAACTATGGAACAACAAGCCCAGTTGCGTGATGGTATGACCTATGCTGTTCTAGAAATTGAATTTGCTAGTATTTTTATTCTTTTAAATTATTTTTCATTTTATTCATGAACTTATCGTCTGGAATTCTGCTAATTGTAGTGAACAATTTTTAGTTTTGGCTAAAATGGGATGTTATTTGAGAAATTGGGTGCCTAAATTTTCTTGAAATATTTTAAATTTTTTTGGAAATAAAGTCGGATGTTTTAGTTAATAAGATTAAAAATCAGGAGAATTGAATTTGGACATAGCATGTATCTGACATCAAAATTTACAGGCATGTTTTCAAAATTTGCAGGCCAGAATGTTGTTCTGATATTTTTAGATATGATGGTTGAGGAAAGTAGCTTTTCTTGACTACTGTGAATTTTTCCTGTTATGCTCACTTTTTTTCCAAATGAAGATGCTATTTGGATGCTAATTTACCTGTCGTTATATTAAAAAGTGAAGACTCCCTAAAACTTTTGGCAAATGTGTTTTGTTGTTGAAAAATGAAACGAAACTCAAAGGAACAAAATATAAGATGGGTTATCAAGTAGAGTGATACGGCCTGCCACAAAGTAGTCCGAGATGCAGCTAGCAGCCAGTAACGACCCCATTGATGTCATCAGCCACCAACAAAGCTTAAGGATTTCATATTGGGATGGACTATAGCATGCGGGTGATTATGAGTTTATGAAAATCATAGTCTATTTTATTTTATTCATTTTTGCCTATGTTTGTTCAGGGAAGGACATATATCTTGTTTCTACCGATGCTTGGGGCTGAGGTAGGTAGTGGATTTAGGAGACGCCTATCTTGCCAATGATAAGTAGAAATTTTTGGTGAAGGGGTATAAGTGGCTATGGCCAGGACTTAGAAAATCAATGAAAGATCAAAATACCTTATCCTCTACTTCACCTTGCTTCGCTGTTCATTGTTTTATCCATTTCTCCATAGCCCTTCCCTCAACCTCCCCTCCCTCCCCAACCTTTGGAGTCATCGGCACAGTCAAAGTTACCGTTTATCCTAAACATTTGGGGCGTCTCGTCATTACTCACCCTCATTCATGACAGATCGCACATGCTCCCCAATCAATTTCAAAGCTCAGAAGCAAACTACTGAGGAACAACTCGATGAAATTAAAGAAATGTTACTGGGAATGAACCTTTGCCTCACCTTCTTGAGGTGAAACAAAGTCAGCAAACCTTCTCACCAATGGGGTTTAGCGAGACCTGACCACCAGATCCTTCCAACCCTGACAATTCCATGAAGGAGCTCGTTGCAGCTCCCTTTACAAACCACTGTGAATAGCCATTATAAGGTATGCCAGAGTTAACCTCAAATTCTGGATTCAAAATATTAAACACTACTACGGGTTTCACAATCTCTCAGATGTAGATAAGTTGACGCTCACCAGTCACCTCATTCCATATGGACTAGCCAAGGAGTGGTACCTTTAGTTATCTAAAACCAAACTGTTAACATCCTAGACGGGCTTCCTTTCATCCCTTTGAAATTGTTTTCGGCCATGTAAATGCCGCGAACTCCTCGGTGAACTTGTATAATTATTACTACAAACGACAACTATTTCCGGCTATCAATTGGAATTTGAAAAATTGTCCAATCAAATCAACGACATTGTCGAAGCGTTCCTTCAAAGTTACTTAGAATCTGGCCTTCGCTCTGTCATCCTTAAAGAGGTGCGTGTTCATTTTCTAGAAGCTAGAATGATCAACTTCCATTGTCTAGAAGCTTACGTGGAAGAACACATGATGTCGGTCCCTAATATCTGGAGCAATCAGGAATTAGATTCCTATTTCTATGACTCGCTTTTAAAAGAATGAAAAGTTAGTTTCAATTGTAAGAGACTAAGAGCTTGAAGTCATATTGACATTTGATTTTAAACATGATGATGCTAATGGGGAGGATTATAATAATAATAGTTTCAAATCATGTTAACAAAAGGATTAGTGAAGTAGAAATTGCTTAGGGGTTGAATAACGATTATGATACTAAATTAGATTAATTAATCATAAGATTAATTGAGCAAAAATTGATTAGGTTAATTAATTCAGTTTTTATTAATGATTAGATTAAATATAATTTATTTATGATAACAAACCCAAAAAATTAAATATTAACCAATAATTAGAATATCTAATAAATTAAATTAATTTAATTAATTAAGGTTTTGTTATGCAAATAAAATCATTAACTTATGATAAAGGTAAACAATTAGTTTACTTAGTTATGGGGAGATCAAATGATACGTTGGTTAAGATATTTTGGGATTAAGTATCGCTTTGTTATACAATAATGAAAGTGATAAAGAATTTTAATTAGTCATACTTTATTAAAATAAAAAATTAGTTACTTAAATTAAGTATGTGTAAAGTTTGTTTGGTTAGTTTGTCATTCGTTAACCGCTAGAATAATAAATTTGTTTTAATATTCATAGCATATAATGTACTAATTAGTCCAATTAGGTTTATTTTAATTAATTGAAATAGTTAATTTTATTATGTGGATATGATTTAATGATCAGGATATTAAATAATGGCCTTAGTAATCTGGTTGATTATGTACTAGTTAATGATTTAAGTATTACCTTAGCCTAAGCTATGTGAAACTCATTATATCTCAACTACAAGAATTGAGTTCATATAATACAAACCGCCACTTTTTTTTTTTGAAATATATTAAAATTTCCTTCCAGTATTCATATCCAACTGCTTAAACTGGCCCAAAATTTGGGAAAATTTTCAGGCTAAGATATTCAGAGGTCAGATTTGATCTAAAATTTATTGAATTTAATTTAAAATAAATACAATATATATTAGATGACGACGACGACAACAACAACAACATCAAACCTTTATCCCACTATGTGGGTCGACTGCATGAATCTTTTTTCTTCATTGTGTTCTGTTAAAAGTCAAATTCTCGTTTAAATCTAATAAAGAAATATCATTTCAAATATTTTTCAACCAAGTCTTTTTAAGGCTATCTCTACCATTCTTAACATAAGTCAGAATTTATGTCATGATTATTTTACAAATTTTACGTTGAAAGTCGACTACATAATGCAGCCTTCCATTTTTTTCATCTAGGACTTGGGACCTGACAACGACGGTGTTAAATACAATATATGAGAAATAAATCAAAATTAGAATATACTCATTTCATCAATAGTTTTACTATTCATTTGACAAAAAAAAAATTATGAACTTTATTTCTTTCCTCCTATAAAATATCTTTTAATTCTCACAGTCTCATTTTCATCTCTTTACAGCACTAAATGAAGCTCTAAAGAAGGATGTTGAGAGGCTGAAGATCGCAACTGGCGAAACATCTAACACTGCTGAATCCAACGATGTGGGACTAAATCCCTTGACCTTCAATCCCCCGTTCTTCCCAGTCCCGCAGCCACAAACAAGCTTCCCTCTCCAATCCCTTCAGCTACCACCGCCTTCTTTCCATCAGCTTCAACCCACTACCACAAACTTCCCATTGCTCTCTTACTCACATCCCCTTTCTGATACAATTCCTCACGACCATCTTGGAAGACTTCGGCGATTAGATATCAGCAAAGGTCCTCTCATTGTTAAATCAGAAAGCTCCATATCAGCTGGCGAGAGCAGCAATATCTTTTGATTAAAATAATGCTTCATGTAATGGGCATCATCGATGTTTATAATAACCTTGACATCCATTCTTCTTCCATCATTATTACTCTTATTTTGGCCATTTGTTTTATTTTTTAAGGCAATATTCATCTATTGCATTACAGTTGACATATTTATTCATAAACTATGTTGACATATTTATTTAAACTATGGCTCCGACATGTTCGTTTGTGGGTTTTGTTTTGTGTTGTTCTCATGTTTTTGATTTGATCATTTTTCTTGGTTGTGTTGCTGTGGTGATTCAAGTTCCATACTTGAAAAAACAAATCCTCTTGTGTTTAGATTCTTTTGGTTGTTAACTTGTCCAAAAAATTGGACAGGATATTTTCATATGCTGTTGGATTTATTTTAAGATAAATATAATATAAGAAAAATTATGCTTGAATCTGATGCATGATCATATAAATGTATATGGCTTTGAGATATTTTAATGAGCTTGATGTTTGTTTGAAGTAAGGAATGTTCCATCCTCTTGTAAGAATATTTATAAATTTATCCCCCATGAAAAACTAAGTTATTTATGTATTTCTAAAGTATTTCTAAAGTTATATATATATATATATATATATATATATATATATATATATATATATATATATATATATATATATATCTTCTAAGATTTTTATGTATCTGTATCTTTTGAGGTTTTTAGTCTTTTAAAATTTTTAGTATACTTGTACCTTTTAAGGTACTTAGCCTTCTTAATTTGTTGGTGTACCTATGTCTTTTAAGTTTTTTTTATAATTTATAATCCTCTAAGATTTTTATCTTCTACAATCTTTGAATGAGTGATGATACTATTAATCACTTACTCTCATAGAGACTTTCTAGTAAGGACCTTATACACTACTAGCATTCCTTCAAGGCTATTTAATGGGCAGATCTTAGGTTATGAGTGGAGACCTTGTCTATCATTTTTCCTAATGGGATCTTTCTATTAAGGACCTTGTCCACTAATAGTTTTCTTTTGAGGCTACTTCATGAGTGTGTCTTCCTAAGATTGTTGTTATAAGTAATATTATTTTATATAAAACTTCATTGATAATTTAAATAAAACTTTGAAAGATATATAATTTGAACATTCTAAAGAGTTTAGATCCTACGAGGAATTTTAATCATGAGGATAAACTTATTCAATAATGCTAATAATTTCTTTGGCATGATTCTTTTGATCTCCTCTATCATCAGGCTTATGATCAACAACTTACTTTTTTTAATAATGACCTAAATGTCCTTATTGAATTGTGCATTCAATCTCATCATTTAATTGAAAGCATTTTCAATTGAATGTCCCTTTGATTGATGAAGGTTACAATATTGAGTATGGATTCTACCCGTTGGATTTCTTGGAGGTTTTGGCCACTTGAGATGTTTAGAATTTTAAATCTATATTAGAATGTAAGCCCTTGATGTATTTAAAAGTGTATATCAGGTGATCATGGGTGAATTTGATGAGAATTATTTTTTGACTTCTCTTGCCTTTTTTTTATTGTATAGGTTGATTAAATTCTTGTGAATATTTTTTGTTTGAAGTATGATTAATGCTCAAATTTCTTTCGA
Source organism: Dendrobium officinale (assembly GCA_019514585.1). NCBI lineage: Eukaryota > Viridiplantae > Streptophyta > Magnoliopsida > Asparagales > Orchidaceae > Dendrobium > Dendrobium officinale. The sequence goes on from CM033700.1 coordinate 17,400,641, forward strand.
AGAACATTGATGGCCTCATATGTAGTTATTTGAGCTTCCATTCAATAAATCATATATAAGAAAATAGTCTCTCACATTAATGATGAGTAGAATGGTCCAAGTCGAAGGCCTTCTAGAAATCAGGATCTGCTCCTAAAATTTGCTGAGTTTCAAAAAAAAAATCTTTTGAAGTACTTCTGCAGTGTTTCTCCCTCATTTTGATGAATCCAAAAAAGATGAGAGGAGTCTTTGATAATTCTTCAATTAGCAATAAATTATTCAACACAATGTTTAGCAAGGTGGGTGAAGTTGTGGATAGTATTTCTTAAGAGTGAGTAGAATCAAGTGCAAGCTTGACCCTTGAGAGTTGTAGGGAAAACCTAAAAAAGAAGTGCATCATAAATTTTTAGGATATGTATGTGTTGACCTCATTTTTGTGTAAGATTAAAACTCTAATATCAAAACTCTAATCTTGAATCAAATTCAAGATCAAATCCAAGCCACAATCCCAAATTCAAAATCCAATGTTCAAAATCAAAACCCAAAACCCTTTAGAATTTTCCTTATTTTAGGGAATTTACCCTTGATTAAAAATCCTATCTAATGACCTTGGAATCATTTTTTGTTAGTTGCATTTTAATTAGGCATGTCCCAAGTGTCTTTCATATCATTTTGAAGGCATTCATAGCTCTCTAAATCTCAAAATCCAAAGCATGTTCCAAGCATGTAAAACCTTCAAATATTTATAAAGCATGCCACAAGACTTTGCATCTTATGGAAAATCACCTTGGAAACTTTCTCAAATTCATTGAATATGTTCATAATAATTTTCATTTTGATTTGAATCTCATTGAAACCTTGGTGGACCATGGTTGGCCAAGAAAACCAATAAACCTAAATCACCTAAATCAAACTTGTCATAAACTTCAACATGACTCAACCAAACCAAACTTTGAAACCTCTTCCAACATACTCCAAATCTCATTTGGAGTGGGTTGGACCCAAACCTAATTAAACCTTGGTCAAGCTTGGTTGACCAAGTCAACTATAGTTGACCAATGGAACCCTTGAAAAAACCCTAAACATGTAATTCATATATGGAGACCTCGCCATAGTATGAGACCTCTTCCAACAAGTTCTAATGCCATTTGGAATGCGTTGGACCCAACTGCAACCACTGGTCAAATTTGGTTGACCAAACCATACATAAACATTTTGAAATCCAAATCCAATGATCCAAGCTTTGCCAAACCCAATTAACCCCATAGGACTGTCCATTGGGTCCCTGGGAATCTATCATAGGTGGCCCAACCCTTTCCATCAGCCAAAACCAAACCCAAATTAAATTGGCATAAGCTAATCCCTACATTGTATGCCCCTTAATCATATGCATCTAACATGTTTACCCTAGCCCATGATTGATATATATATATATATATATATCTTCTAAGATTTTAATCCTTCTAAGAGTTTTATGTATCTGTATCTTTTGAGGTTTTTAGTCTTTTAAAATTTTTAGTATACTTGTACCTTTTAAGGTACTTAGCCTTCTTAATTTGTTGGTGTACCTATGTCTTTTAAGGTTTTTTTATAATTTATAATCCTCTAAGATTTTTATCTTCTACAATCTTTGAATGAGTGATGATACTATTAATCACTTGCTCTCATGGAGACTTTCTAGTAAGGACCTTATCCACTACTAGCATTCCTTCAAGGCTATTTAATGGGCAGATCTTAGGTTATGAGTGGAGACCTTGTCTATCATTTTTCCTAATGGGATCTTTCTATTAAGGACCTTGTCCACTAATAGTTTTCTTTTGAGGCTACTTCATGAGTGTGTCTTCCTAAGATTGTTGTTATAAGTAATATTATTTATATAAAACTTCATTAATAATTTAAATAAAACTTTGAAAGATATATAATTTGAACATTTTAAAGAGTTTAGATCATTCGAGGAATTTTAAACATGAGGATAAACTTATTCAATAATGCTAATAATTTCTTTGACATGGTTCTTTTGATCTCCTCTATTATCAGGCTTATGATCAACAAATTACTTTTTTAAATAATGACCTAAATGTCCTTGTTGAATCACACATTCAATCTCATCATTTAATTGAAAGCATTTTCAGTTGAATGTCCCTTTGATTGATGAAGGTTACAATATTGAGTTTGAAATATACCTGTTGGATTTCTTGGAGGCTTTGGCCACTTGAGATGTTTAGAATTTTAAATCTATATTAGAATGTAAGCCTTTGATGTATTTAAAAGAGTATAACAGGTGATCATGGGTGAATTTGATGAGAATTATTTTTTTGACTTCTCTTGCCTTTTTTTTATTGTATAGGTTGATTAAATTTTTGTGAATATTTTTTGTTTGAAGTATGATTAATGCTCAAATTTCTTTCGAAGAAGATTGATGGCCTCATTTGTAGTAATTTGAACTTCCATTCAATAAATCATATTAACATATAAGAAAATAGTCTCTCGCATTAATGATGAGTAGAATGGTCCAGGTCGAAGGCCTTCTAGAAATCAGGATCTACTCTTAAAATTTGTCGAGCTTCAAAAAAAAAAATCTTTTGAAAGTACTCCTATAGTGTTTCTCCCTCATTTTAATGAATCGAAAAAAGATGAGAGGAATCTTTGAGAATTCTTCAATTAGCAATAAATTATTCAACAAAAAGTTTAACAAGGTGGGTGAAGTTGTGGATAGTATTTCTTAAGAGTGAGTAGAATTAAGTGCAAGCTTGACCCTTGAGAGTTTTAGGGAAAACCTAATAAAGAAGCGCATCATAAATTTTTAGGATATGTATGTGTTGACCTCATTTTTGTGTGAGATTAAAACTCTAAAATCAAAACTCTAATCTTGAATCAAATTCAAGATCAAATCCAAGCCACAATCCCAAATTCAAAATCCAATGTTCAAAATCAAAACCCAAAAGCCTTTAGAATTTTCCTTATTTCAGGGAATTTACACTTGATTAAAAATCCTATCTAATGACCTTGGAATCATTTTTGGTTAGTTGCATTTTAATTAGGCATGTCCCAAGTGTCGTTCATATCATTTTGAAGGCATTCATAGCTCTCTAAATCTCAAAATACAAAGCATGTTCTAAGTGTGTAAAACCTTCAATATTTATAATTCATGCCACAAGACTTTGCATCTTATGGAAAATCACCTTGGAAACTTTCTCAAATTCATTGAATATGTTCATAATAATTTTTATTTTGATTTGAATCTCATTGAAACCTTGGTGGACCATTAGGGTTGGCCAAGAAAACTAATAAACCTAAATCACCTAAATCAAACTTTTCATAAACTTCAACATGGCTCAACCAAACCAAACTTTGAAACCTCTTCCAACAAACTCCAAATCTCATTTGGAGTGGGTTGGACCCAAACCTAATTAAGCCTTGGTCAAGCTTGGTTGACCAAGTCAACTATAGTTGACCAATGGAACCCTTGAAACCCTAAACATGTAATTCATATATGGAGACCTCGCCATAGTATGAGACCTCTTCCAACAAGTTCTAATGCCACTTGGAATGCGTTTGACCCAACCGAAATCGCTGGTCAAATTTGGTTGACCAAACCATAATAAACATTTTGAAATCCAAATCCATTAATCCAAGCTTTGCCAAACCCAATTAACCCCATAGGACTATCCATTGGGTCCCTGGGAATCTATCATAGGTGGCCCAACCCTTTCCATCAGCCAAAATCAAACTCAAACCAAATTGGCCTAAGCTAATCCCTACATTGTATGCCCCTTGATCATATGCATCTACCATGTTTACCCTAGCCCATGATTGATTTAGGTCAGCCAATTTCTATCACACCCCAACCCAATCAAGATAGGTTCCATTGTGTTGAGTTGTGTCAGGCTATTCTCAATATTTGGTTTTGGAATGTTCAGATTCACTTCCAAATTATATATCAATAAATTATAAACTACAATGCTACTAAAATATCTAAGTACTGAAAATAATTCATCAATAAGATTTCTCTCATTTCATCAAAATATAGATCTACATTACATTACATGGCTAATACAAAAGCTACATAGCTGACTAGCCATGATTGTAACTAGCCATGATTGTATAAGAATAAAAAAAAAACAAATAAATACTCATAATCTCAGATATAATCTTGAATTATTAATCGACGGTCTCCTTCTCTTTCCCGAATCCTAAAAATCACAATCAAATTATAGTAAAGTACAACAACTCAGCTAGCCACATAAATCAATCTAAATTTCTAAATTCTTTTATTAAATATTTTTATTGAATATTTAAAAGAACTTAAATACAATCTAATAAATCATTGTCTATATAAAGAAAGGAAATAAAAGCATAAGAGTTATCCAATTTATTTAAATAACAATTATGAGCAGATAACCAAAATGATCAGATAAATCATAGAACAAATTATATTATTAAGTAGTTCATATCATATATCTCAGTCCCAGATAGAATCTTAAAGGATTTTGACCCCCTACATCTCCAGTTTGTGCTTATAACATCAGAATATGCCCGTAAGCATCAGAACATGGCTTATATGCACCAGAATATGAATTTCTATCCACTAGAATATGACTTTATAGCCAGTAGAATATGGCTTTATAGCCACCAAAATATGTCTTATAGGCACCACAATAATCCCTGACACAGATAAAATCTCAAAGGATTATGACCTCTTATAGATCCCAACAAATGTTTTTCAATCATATAAGCATATATCTCATCACATAAGTATATATTTCATCACATTGTAATAGTTAAAGCTAAATTTAGCACATATCAAGAATTTAGCAGTGTTTTATAATGGTAGACAACTGAACTTAATAATGAGCAAATTTTTACAGTGCTAGAACAAAACTAAATTATAAAAGATTGTGTAAAATATTATTTTAAGACATTCATTGTACTACAATATTAATTTTTAGCATCCATAATATTTTTTGTTTAATTAAAATCGCATAAATTCCAAAATACCTAGTATAAAATTTTCATAAAATATTTAAAATGTTCATGATCATGAGCTCTATATCATATAAAAAGTTACGTGGTGAAAATTTTTCCAGTACAAAGTTATACACATTTTTTTGCTAAGAAAAATAAAAATTTAATTGGAAAATTTGGTAAAATTTTATATTTTTGAATACTGAGATAGGCATAATGTGATCTATCTAAATCGGGACAACTTTCCGATTGGGCCGACTGTTGAAAGCAATCCGAAGTAGCTCAAAACATAATTTTCCCTCTCTAAAATTGTCTATTTATCTCCCGTTCTCTCTCCTATTCTGCTTGTTGCTTGAGAGAAATGGCAATGGAATAGCGAATTAATATATATTTAATGAGTTCATATTGGCCTAACACCACGACACTCAAATTGAAGCTCTATGGCACTTAAAACCCCACAAAAACTCGAGAGCACGGTGCTGCAATGTCATTATTTGCCACTTTGGGTGAGTGCAATGCCATTGCGCTCCTGAGCACCTAGCGCCATTGCATTTCAAAAGTGACATTCTCATATTTTGTCAAAATTCACTTCAAATACTTGGGACACATTCTAGAGCACACTCAATCATTTTCATGCCTTAAAATACTCCTAAAGACATACAAATGGTTGAAAAACTCATAAGTTCAAATATTTAACTTTTTTTCATTCAGGTCAGAATAGGTAAAGTTGAATGCTGAACCAAGATTCGTCACATAATTAGACAGACCCAAAGTGACCAAAACCATTGATCTTGAACCAATTTGAACACCTAAGCCTCACCAAAGGAAAACTAACACTTGCACTACATTCAAGAAGCTTCCAAACTTCTTGCCACCTCACCTCCCCCATGTGTTGGTTGGAGCTAGCTGCAATCAAGAAACTACCCATATGACTCATAAGTTCAACCCAAACTTGCAAACCATGTAACTCCAGGCCTTGGAAGTCTCTAGAAGGCTTCCCTAGGCCACATGTGACGGTCCCAAATAGCTTAGAAGGCCTAAGGAAGGGGGTGTATCAAGCTAATTAGCTGGCTAGGTGCACTTTCAAAAGCATATAAATACTCTAAGTTTTATTGAATAGAAGTTGCTTGATTCATTTCGAAAAGACTCTAGAGTGCCCTAGGACCAATTCCCCAGCTCCCAAGCCCCTCTACTAACCTCCTCCAATGAGTTTGAGTTAGCTCCAGTGGCCCCTTTCTATCCAAAATCCAATTCTCGGCGCATTGCTCCTCCGTGAAATCAAAAGTATAAGCATGAACTCATGCTTAGGCATTTGGAGCATTGACTGAGGTAATTACCAAAATCCCGAGCTCCTAGTTTGTATAGCGCAGTCAATTATAAAGAAAACCTCCAATCCAGTGGAATTTGACTGTTGGATTTAAGGTTCTTTATTGGGTGATGCCCTATGAGAAATTTCAATAAGATTCATCCAACCAATCTCCCGAATCTTGCCAAAATTTGATTGCGATTGAGAAGCGAAGCTGAAGGTTTAAGATGAAATTAATGCGGGTGATTCCGATCGATGGCTCTAATTAGATATTGAGATGATTCTGCAATCTGTTTGATCTTGAATCAGACAGTCGCAGTTCATGCTACATTTTAACATTAGCTGCTAATCATTGCTCGACCAATTGGACATCATTGCATGTAAAAGCATGGATGGTTGTGTAAATGGTTAAGAAAAAAATTCAAAAAAAATCATCCAAGCTTCTCAAAATCATAACTCCTCGCACAATTGTCAAATTAGGGTGTTCTTAGGCTCTATGGATTTTTCTTGATAAAGAGAACAAAAGACCTAAGGTTTGAAACCAAAATTCCTAATGCGTTAAAAATAATTTCAAGAATACTCTCTAGGGTATTATTAGAATTATTCATTAAATTTAATTCACCATGGCTTGAAATTCATAGGGATGAATCTTGGGAATGTTTTACACATCTCTAAAATTTTCCCTTAGCATTTGAAGTGTTTAAGGACTCTAATTCATTTACCCAAGTTCATAGGTAAAGAAAAGAGCTAAAATCCATAAGGATTTAGGGGTTGTTTTTCCATGGTATGTTAATTCATGAATCAAGGGTTAATCTAGATTGCCTTGAATGAATTTCCAAATGTATAGTTATATTTACTTTAGAAATTGATTAAAATTCTAGGACTTCAATGGCCTTCAAACTTCTTGGGATTGGACCTCTAGTTTTGGTGAGTATGGTTTAAATTTCAAGAAATCTAAAGGTCATTTGGTCTATCAATTAAGGAACCCAAAATTACCTTACACTACAGGAAAATCCGGCATTTTCGACCAACTATATCCATCGGTAACATGAAAATTTTGATGGAAAAAGTAAATTTCCATTGAAATTTTGGTGGAATTTCATACGCTGGTTTGACATGCGTCGAAAAAACTCTTCTAGCATAAATAATACGCCGGAATGCTTTCCGCCGTACTTTCCGACGCATTACCGACGGATTAGTGGGTGCTAGTTACGTCGATTTCTATAAGCTTATTATGGCGTTAATTACACCAGAATTATCGGCGTATAATTTTGCCGATATTAGGTGCTAGTTACGTCGATTTCTATAAGCTTATTATGGCGTTAATTACGCCAGAATTATCGGCGTATAATTTCGCTTGAAATACCGGCAGATTAAGCGACGCAACATACGCCGAAACGTAAACAATGGATGACACTGGCGCATTATCCGCCAAAAATGCCGGCGTAACACAGACGCCAGAAATGCTTATGGAATTCATTTATCGTCATTTCCGGTGGATTGCCGGCGGTTTATCCATCGAAAACCTGTAGCATAAACAAAAAAAAAATGCCTTCTCAGGAAGTAATCAGATTTCCACACCTGCAAACAATTAGAAATTCTAACAAAAATTACTCCATAGCACAAATTTAGTTTCGTAATAGTTCCATCACATACCACGCCGTAATAGTTCTGTCACATACCACGTCGGTAAAAATGTCGTAGTTACTGACATATATAAATCCGCCGGAAGCTCCGACGATAATTCTGCTTTTTCCTGTAGTGTTACATAATTGATTTAGAAATTTTTTAATTCATAATTAATCCAAATTAAATTATAAAAATGTAAAATAAATCTCTTTCATTCATAAACGAAATATTTTATCATGGAAAAATAAAAGCCCCATCAAAATCTTGAAAAATAAAAAGTAAATAAAAAATAAGAAAATTAAATAATTAAAAAAAAATATAAATAAATTTTTAAGTAATTCTAAACAGTTATGATCATCTTCAGAAGTTATCATTGACCTCTGGTATGGTTTCAAGAAGTTTGGAGTTGATTTAGTGCATAAACTAAAATACTCTATTTAATCCATTAATTAAACTAATTGATTGTCTGAATTTATAAAAATCATAACTAAATAAATAAAAATTAAAATAAAACAAATTTAATTGCATTGAATTTAAAATAAAATAAAATATTTATTAAAAATTAGAAACATTCAAAATCTCAAGCAAATTTAAAAGTCAAAGTTGAGTCAAACTTAATTAATAAATAATAAATAAATAATAATAAAATTATTTAATCACCAAAAATTCAATAATTAACCATCTAAATGAATTAAAATTAGAACAAACATAGTAACCAGACTAAAACTAAGAAAAAATGGTATATTATCTGGCAACTCAAGCAAGTAGGGCTATAGGCCTGAAGGGGGGTGAAACAGAACCAGTGACTTTAATTTCACAATGACAATTGTCACTCAACATAAATAATCAGTAATAAATTATTAATAAAATGAACCTTTCATACCTTATGTTAGATTCCATTTAGAGGACATAAGTGTATTGGATTTGAAAACTTAAGGATTAAGGTGGCTAATCAAAATATAGGACTTTAGATAATCAATCATTAATAAACTTCAACATTAAAAATCTTCCTTAAAATAAATCACAAAATATTAAAATATAAAAAATTAAATTAAGATTAAATATTCCTTGGACAAAAACAAATAACAAATAAAATGATAGATAACCCTAAAGAATAATAAACATAGGACATATCCAAATCACGTAGCTTATAACACACACTATGATTTTCTTGTTAGGATAATCAACTCTAGCCTTAAGTTTGTTGACCTCACTTTTAGCTTAAGTCCACTTGATCCATTCCACCCTACAACGAACCTTCAATTGACCTCAATATATATCTAGTGGATTTATAGTCACCACGGATATCCAATCATATTGATCAATCATCACTTGTACATTCAAAATACACTAAATTATAATCTCCTAGATAATTGCAGCCCTTCACAATAATTAGGTAGCTCAATACACTGCCTTACACATTGCACTTGTCCTTTGACCTCAGTCATGACCCACAACCCTTCACTAGGAGCTTTCATGCCGTAAATCATCCATCCTTAAATCTTTCAGCCATTAACTGATCCATCAGACAGAATTGGGCTAACTCAACCTAACCCAATTGATCATACACATCACCTCAACTCAATCAATCCCCCATATGAACCCTGATCTTCATCAAACTTCTATGATCATCATTTCTAGTGGATTGGGCCAACTGGTCACCCTGACTGAATTAATAGTTGACTTGGTCATCATAACCCATGCTTGGTCAAACTAAGTCAACATTAGGTCAATTCAATGTATATAATCAATGTAAACACCTTAACCTCTCATAATCACTCCCTTGTATATTTTAAAAATCTCTAAGCTATCCATGAATCAAATCATGGTTGGTTTGATTTGGTTAGACATCCATGTGTGGTCAAACCTCAATACACACACACCTATTTGCTTAAATATTATTAGCAAGTTAACTCCTCAAGTCCACATCAGCAAGGTTTGACCAGCTGATTGATAAAATTGTCAATAAACATCAACAAAACTCCTCAAATGGTCAAACTTTCTCAAACCTTCTATCTCTTCTAGCCCAAGCCATCTCAATTGTTTAATACTCTTCCATAATCTTCCTAAACATCACCTAAACCCATTCTAACCTTGCTTTGCCCTAAATAGGCAAGTGGTCTCTTACCCATGTGTAAGGCAACCACGACAACTTCCTCATTATACACATTGCCTCCCTTCTCCCTAATGACTTGGGAAAGCTAGTGGATATCTAGGGGCTAAACCTGGTCAATCACAACAATCCACAGCAGCATCCAAACCCTGAAATACCCAAAAGATCATTTGAAACCCTCATTTTAATCATAATCTCAACCTAGCTTCACTTTAGTGCAACTATCATTTTATTTTGCCTCCCTAGAAGCCCTTAAGCATTTCTTAGATCATTCCTTACTGTTTGGTGATCTTCGGCAACATGATCAACAATAAACTAAATCATATTAATTCCATCCAAGCTTATTGAGATCCTTCCTCAACCTCCATCTAGTTTTGGTTCCTTCATCAAAGTCATAGAGAAGCTCTTAACAAAGAAAACAAGACCTTACTCTTTAGGATCATTTGTGTAGAGGTATAATTGGAACCCTAGAATCTACTTGTCTTTCTTGAATAATCCTTAAAGCATTGCTTCTAATCCATTCTAAATTATTCCCTATTTCTTCTACAATCATTTTTAATGTCTATTTAAAGCTTTAGATAATTTAACCTTAAATATATAAAGTTTAAAATGAAATATGGGTTTAGGGTTTTTTATTTTCAGACAATAAAGATGATATCAAGGCCTATAATTTACTTTGGATATTTCCAATGGTTGTGATTTTTCCATACGCCATATGATCTAATCCATTAGATATTAAAATCGTGGGATTCAACCTAAGCAGTGCATCTCACTCCATGCTTGATTTAACATGGATGGCGTTAGCACGTAAGTCCAATGCCACACTGCATTGTCATCCAAGTGGCCCAATTATCTGTTGCCACCTATAAAGTGATCTGCTGTCCTTTTTTTTGGGACATTTAGGCCATTTAAGACAAACTCTGAAATACCCAAAAGATCATTTGAAACCCTCATTTTAAGCATAATCTCATCCTAGCTTCACTTTAGTGCAACTATCATTTCATTTTGCCTCCCTAGAAGCCCTTAAGCATTTCTTAGATCATTCCTTATTGTTTGGAGATCTTCGGCAACATGATCAACAATAAACTAAATCATATTAATTCCATCCAAGCTTATTGAGATCCTTCCTCAACCTCCATCTAGTTTTGGTTCCTTCATCAAAGTCATAGAGAAGCTCTTAACAAAGAAAACAAGACCTTACTCACTCTTTAGGATCATTTGTGTAGAGGTATAATTAGAACTCTAGAATCTACTTGTCTTTCTTAAATAATCCTTAAAGCATTGCATCTAATCCATTCTAAATTATTCCTTATTTCTTCTACAATAATTTTTAATGTCTGTTTAAAGCTTTAGATAATTTAACCTTAAATATATAAAGTTTAAAATGAAATATGGGTTTCGGGTTTTTTATTTTCAGACAATAAAGATGATATCAAGGCCTATAATTTACTTTGGATATTTCCATTGGTTGTGATTTTTCCATACCCCATATGATCTAATCCATTAGATATTAAAATCGTGGGATTCAACCTAAGCCATGCATCTCACTCCATGCTTGATTTAACATGGATGGCGTTAGCACGTAAGTCCAATGCCACACTGCATCATCATCCAAGTGGCCCAATTATCTGTTGCCACCTATAAAGCGGTCTGTCGTCCTTTTTTTTGGACATTTAGGCCATTTAAGACAAACTCACACACACAACACATACACATAGACTCGAACCCTAGACCTCTTAGTTGGAAGCCTAAGCTCCCAACCAATAGGCTAAGGAGAGCTGTGTATCTGTCGTCCTTTCCTTTAAGCCAATTTCTTGCCGCTAGTTATTTTAATTTAATTAGTGATATATATTCATATTTTTAAACACACGTAGCTTCTAAAATTATAATGAATCAAATACTTAACCAAAAATCACAAATAAATACCCATTTTCATTATATTTAAATTTCCTACATTTTAAAAATAAAATCAAGCCATAATTATTAATATTTAAGGAATATTTTTACTTATATACTTTATTAAATCTCTCTAATTATTCTCAAATTAATGATATGATTAATTATAAACTTAAAAGGAATGAATTAGAAGGCATTTAGCGTATTTAGTGATTTTCTCAGGGGTGTCTGAGGTTAGCTCCATCTATATATGAATTTGCAAAAGTTTAACTCATGATTTTAATTGAAGTATTGAAAATTCATTATGAATAATCCATTTCTTTTGCATATCATACAGTTATGGCACTACAGAAAAACCACCTATTATCGACAGCAGTTTTTGGCAAATATTGATTATTTTTTGGCTGAATTTGAATTTACCAACGGCTTTCTGGCGGCAAATTTTTCACCAGTAAAACCCGTACAGGAAAAATATTTCGGTCATTTTCTGGAAAAAATAAGGCCGTCAGAGAATAAAAAAAATTAATTAAGAAATCAGGCCACTTGCCCGCCCAACCCTGCCTGTTGCCTGCCTAGGATTCAAACTAAGTCCAAATTTCATTCTAAAGCCCTAACCATTTTCTTGGAAGGAAAAATGGGTTAAAATACTTATTATTATTTATTTAAACTAGAATTAAATGAAAATTATAATAAAAACTAATAAAAAAATATTAAAGTTAAAAATTTATTAAATAAGTTATTAAATTAAAAATTAATTAGACTAGTTAAGTAAATTAAAAATTAATTTAAAATATTAATATTTAATTAAAATAAACTATAAAATTATTAGTTAATTAAATTATAATATGTGATTTTTTAAAAATTAATAAAAAAACACTAGAAAAGCTGTTAGAAACTTCACTAGAAATAAAACCGCCGGAAGGCCGCCAAAAATTCTTTCAAAAAATCAAGTCGCTGAATTATTGCCGGAAAATAGCCCGCCAGAAAACTACTAGAAAAATGTGCCGGTAATTGGTGATTTTAGGGTATAATGTTTTATGTAAGAAATTTGAGTTAGTTAATTTTAATGAATGATATAAAGATAATTTTGAATTTCCCAAATTCCTTTAATTTGCCTCAAATCATTCATTAACATTATTTCAATTTTAACTAGGAGGTATCATATACATCTTGTGATGCTCCTAGTTCTAAATAATTGATCAATTTAGCTTACTTAAATTTTCAAGCATATAGGTTAAAATTAACCTAAATGATTGAAAATTTCTCTATACCCTTTGCAAGTAGAATTAGGAAACATGATTGCTATGGCTTGGACATGTGCACAAGGGTTAGAGATAATGATTGCAAAACCATTAAAACACTAGTGGAAATTAAGGATAATAATTAAGGCTGTGTCTAGTAAACTTAAAAAACTCATAGGAATTCATAAACATGTCAATAGGGACGAAATTTCAAACACTTAAACTTAAGCCTCATTTGAGGGAGCATATTTTTGTCTTTTCTATTTCAAAATGGTAAAGGTGTTTTTGAGTTGCTGTTTGTTTGTAAAATTATTTTTCACGGAATTGTATTTTTGTACTATTTTCATAAGCTTTTAATATTGTCTTCTTCGTTACAAAACTCCATTCTCTCAATCAAAATTTTGAAAACTACCTTTTAGAAAAAGCACTAGGTAACCAAAAGAAGCCTTAGTGACATCATATACCTCAGGAATTAAATTCACCCACATTTGACATTAATTGGTGCTAAAACAAAATTAATAATTAATTTACTCTTAATTAAGGTTTAATTCTTCTAAAATTAATAGTATATCAAATAAAAATCACAAAAAATATCGAACTACCTTCAATCAACTCTAAATCAATTCTATAATTAAAAAGAATTAAAATTTAAAAGAAATTTTCATTAAATTTAATGAATAATCAACTAACCCTTAATTAATTATTAATTAAATAAATTCACAAAAACTAAAATATAAATCAAATAAATCACAAAAATTTAGATATTGATATATTGGTTATTATTAAGCAATATATTATCAATTACATAATTTTTGGAATTAATTAGATATTAAAATTAAATAGTCTTACTTCTATTAATAAATAGGTTATTTAATTAATTCAAAAACTAACATATTTCTTAGATTATTAGATAAATACAATAAATAAAATTCAAAAATCCATAAAAAAATAAAATAAAATAAAATAAAAATAAGAGAGCATTAATTTCAATTTAAATAAAATTTTTGAATTAAAATTTAATAAGATTAATTAAATAATTAATTTATTAATATAATTAAACAAATATAATAAATACAACTTAAAAATACATAAATAATCAAATAAAAACCAATAAAGTTTAGAAATTAATCATTAGAATTTAACAAAAACTTTTTAATAATATTTAATTATGATTCATTAATAATTCATTACGAATTCAATAATTAAATAAATTCAAATTATTAAAAAAATTAGAAAAATTCAATAAAAATTTAAAACATAAAAAATAAGTTTAATAATTTCTTTTGGTTAAAATTTATTTTAAATACATAAATTTGATAATTAATATTAATTTAATTGTAAGGCTTTTATACTTAATAATTGATTCCTTTTTTAGGGACTTTTAGCATTTCATTTAATGCCTTTAATACACCTTAAACTAACTAATAATCTTCTTATGTAATGCATAATTCCTTGAGGATATTAGGAGTTTTCTTAATTAAAATTTTAATAATCAATTAAAGATTTAGGCACCATACTAGCTCCACTTGTGGATGGCATAGTTGTATAAAATTTACAACCCTTAATAAAATCTTAATAAATCATTGATCTTATATATCATGTTTGATTCTGAAAGTTCATGTAGGTTGTTAAACCTAAAGAAACTAGCCTGAGTTTAACCAAGAGGAGGGATGAATTGGTTATTTAAAAATTTTAAACAAAAAAAAAGCACCTCAATTCCCTTAATGCAAAAGCAAATTAAAATTACAATAACATAAATTCAAAGTTTAACAACCACATAATAAACCACTGGAAAATAAAATTATAGAATAATAAAAATAGAACACAAAAATTTATAGTGGTTTGGTCTGACCTGACCTACGTCCACTCTTTAGAAACCTCCTTTTCAGGTATTGTACTAAAAGTACTTTCTATCTTTTTTCCCCAACAATAAGACACAGAAGCCCTTACAAAATCTTTTTCACCAACCCGATGAAGGCAAAGAACATGAAGTCCTTTTTTAACCTCCTAGTGAAGGCAAATAACTTGCATTCCTTTTTCATCCTCCTGGTGATGGCAGAGAACTTGTAATCCTTTTTTTCCTCTTGAAGAAGGCAGAGAACTTGGGACTATTACTACAAAATATCTTCTGAAGCCTCCAAAGGATCAAGGCAGAAGCTTGAAGAAGACGAGGAAGAACCTTTCTTGGAGTAACCTAGTGAATCCCTCATAAATCTCCCTTAAAAAAATCTCTCCCTCTCTTCTCTAGCCCAAAGCTCTCCTATACACCTCTTTGTCCCCTCACAATAACACTTAGAAGATAAAAGCCTTATGAAATAAGACAATAGAAGAGTTTAAATAAAGAGCCTCCATGAATGCCCTAAATTTCAATTTTGGTATATTTGATGGTCTAGTATGATCCAAGATTGTACTACACAAATAGTTTAAAATAACACTTTTAGCCAGTATGAACTATAACCCACTGTACGATCAATTCAAGTGTTTATATTGATCATCACATATGATTAGGATTATCATCCTATATGATTAGTACAAACACATAAATAATCATTCAGTACGAGGGGCAATGTTTAATTATTGTCCTATGTAGGAATTAGGTTTTATAGTACGATCATCTTTGATTGTCCTATACAATCTGATTGAATAATTTAACCATGATTAAACACTTAATCACATGATCAATTTAGGCTTGATTGTTATATATCATACAATACGATATGTATCATATGGTAAGATTAGACACAAATTTAAATATTAATAATGCTTAAATTGTTATTGGCAGTTGAATATTATGATTATAATTGATCATCCTGTATGATATGGATCATTTAGTATGATTAGTTTAATTAGTCTTAATTAACTAAAGGTGCCCTAATTAGGGTTTTCTAGTTAATTGATTCTCCTGTATGATATAAATTATATTGTATGATAAGTTTAAAAAATAAAAATTTTTCTAACTCACCAACTCACTCCCTTGAGTGTGTGTGTGCAAGGTTATTCAGCTTAGTATCCACCATATACATGACTTAACTCAAGAAAGGCAAAAGTATATTGAAATTGAAATTACGAATAGACTCAAACCTAGTTTACCTAATCTTGAGCTGATTGAAGTTGCAAGCAAATTGTGGACTTGAAATGTTAGTGAGGATGGCAATATAATAGATATTCAATAATAATAATTAATAGAAGATAACAATACATAAATAATAATGTTTGTTGTCATTAAAATTATAGTGCTTGGGTTCAGATTTATAATAATTCCTTCCTTTTTATGATGGCGAACATTGTTGTTAAAGAAATCCAAGCACTTTGACATTCTTTGAAACTTCTCTTAAGAAGATGAAATTTAAAAAATAAGAAGAGTTTAATTTTTATATACTTTTTATTTTAATTTTTTATAAAGAAAGATAAGTCGAACATAAGTAAAATATAAAATAGGTTCAATAGTAAATAAGTAAAATAAAAAATAAGCAAAATAGGAAACCAGTTTCATTAAAATACAATATTCAAATAATTAATAACACTACTATAATTAATTAAATTATTCTCTAAACTAAGCTATATCCTGATTATGCTGCTTTTGTTGCTGAGCTACATAGGAGTTAAAGCGAGCTAAATCGTGTTCATGTTTCTACTACTCTGCTATGTAGGAGTCAAAAAGGGCCTCCAACTGATCAAACCTCAGAACCAGCTAATCAATCTAAATTTGCTGGCAAATAAGAGTAGGTGCTTGAGGTTATTCTTCCTCTCCCTCCTCTGGCTCACGGTCAGCATATCAAATGTTATGGAAATGAGTATTGTGAAGGATGTGGAAGGAGCTATTGGAATAGAAGACTACGATTTGATCATGTGGGGCAAGAAATTAAATATTGTATTTAGACTCTAGGATAAAGGTAATGAGATGTTCTCAAGCAAGGTTAGGCTTCTTTTATATCTAGGATCTTTAATACAGTTTAGAATATCAAGATATCAAATTATAAGATCAACTATATTAAAGTCAATATGAGCCATAATATAATAGTTAGTAAGTGAGAGGACATGAGTAATGTTAATCCTATCACCATCTTTAGGAATGAAAAATTTTTGAAGAATATGTTGGATGATCTTAGCATCTTGCACTAATAACAGGAATTTGATAGTTAGTAGTGAATTCTATAAGAACAGTGTTGGCTTGGATCCAATTATAGTCAGGATCTAAGGCTAAAATATAAATTTTGGCACTGGTAATGGAAAGGTGAAGAAGGTCATGGAAGTATTGGTAGATTATTTCAATATATCTTCTATTAATATATGATTTTAGGGCAATAACTTCATTATTAATTCGAAGGCCTGTAAAAAATTCAAATAGAAGTTCAGAATTGAATGGATAGATAAGGGTGAGGATGAAGCCAAGAGTGGAATGGGTAAAGAGATTGAGTACTTGAAAGTTTAGAACCTCATAGGTGATGATTTTAGAAGGTGTCATTCTCGTAGTTTTATATCACTGATATGCCTCTTCATCAGCGGCCTTAGTAAATCTAGGATCGATAATGCATCTTGAGGAACTACCCAAAAGTGCTCATGAATGCTTACCTTCATCCATAGAGATCTCAAGAGGGAAGGAAAAGGATTTGAAGTGTATAATTGTGTGAAGAGAATGAAGGAAGTCTTGTAATTTAAATAGAACTTTGCCATATCTTATTCTATGGTTGTGATATTATACAGGATGATTAGGTGCAATAAATTCATCTAGGTGATCAGTCAAAAAAAAGTGGTCTTATCATACTGTACAATCAGGCATCATACATATAATTAGGGATAAGGCGTTTATCATGAGAAGTCATCATGTATGATCGTTGACTTATACGATCTTCTAGTACAAACATGTGGATCATGTTATGACGAGTCATTAAAAATCATAGCGACTGAGATCAATTAGGCTAACGGCTCCTACCACGTGGATCGTACAATACATAAAGGAAATTATACAGTACGATCACCAATAATTAATCAATATTAGCCGTTGGATGTACTATGATCAGATATTTAATATTTTTTAAGATCGTACAATATGATATGAATCATATTAGATGATGTGAACAAAATTTAGAGAGGTTAAATGATGGAATGTGGTGATCAAAACAGGTGAAAAATAAGAATAACCTAAAACAAATTGAAAAAAAAAAGACAAAAACAACCATAACAAAATTAAAGAGTTTTTTTTAGAACCAATCAGTTTCAGTAAATGAAAATTTTACCATATGATTAAAGAAACAACTCAGTAAGAATTGTATTAATAGCACTAAGATCTAGAAAGGTTAAAAAGTTTACTTTTGTCAACCCTAGCTCAGGCTCCTTATAGGTTAAAATTCTTTTTAAACAAAAATCTAATTCAAAAAAAGAAATAAGAAAATGTGATCTTTTCAAACTTCTTTATATATATATATATATATATATATATATATATATATATATATATATATATATATATATATATATATATATATATAAATATATATATATATATATATATATATATATATATATATATATATATATATATATATAATATATATATATATATATATAATATATATATATATATATATAATATATATAATATATATATATATATATATATATATATATATTAATATATATATATATATAAGATAATAACAGTGTAAAGTGATGAACTAGAAATCGTGATTTTTAAACTCATGTGTAATCGATGTCAATTGTTATATGAATTTATCTAAGATTTAAAGATTTGAAAGGAATGTAAGCTAACTCATTGTGGGCTCATTTTATGCCTCTTTTATCAATGTTTGGCGCACTTTATGCATCTTTTGATTTTTGATACAATTTGTGCATCTTTCAATTTTAGTGTTCATTGAATATCTTTTTAGCGTTTATGCTCATTTTGTGCCTCTTTTTTACTTTTATAAACTTTCTTCCTTTCTAAGTCTTAACAGACTTTGACTTTTGAGATTATCTTCCAAATATATAAGAACAAGAATCACTCTCTTATATAAGGAAGAGTAAATCACAAACCAAAGCCTGGTCCATTTGATATTGATAATAGCTTGATTAAGAAAATTTGAAATATATTCATTAATTTATAAAAAAGTTCAAATGAGATAGAGAATTATAGGAAGATGAAACAAATCTCTATTTCTTTATCCAATTTTTAATTTGAAATAGTTTTGGATTCAAAAAGAAATTACACCCCTAAAGGATTAGAGGAAGAGAGATAATCTTTAAATTTTCCTCCCTTAACAGCTTTAGTGTAGTCAATCACTGCTTAAAAAAATAGGTAAGATTTTTATTTAAAAAAGAGCTCAACTACTAAAGTAAGTAGTGATTAGATTCTAAAATTTTATAAGAAATAAATATGCACATGAATAAAGAAAAAAAAAACACTAAAAGGAAAAAAACATAAAACAGAAAATAAGAATCATATGTTAGATTTTCAAGCATGAATATCTATGACACCTAATATGGTCCTTAAAGTATTGAAGGTTTCAAAAGCAAGTAATTTTATAAAGATATCTGCAAGCTGATTTTTAGTGGCTATATGATGTAGCTCTATGTCTCTCTTAGTGAAATGGTCCTAATGAAATAGTACATTATGTCTATGTGTTTGATCCTAGAGTGTTGAATTAGATTTTTTAAAATACATATGACACTAGTGTTATCACATAAGATTGGAATAATGCTTAAAATAGTCTTAAATATAGGATTTATTTCTTTAACAAAAGGACTTGTGCCACACAACTTCTTAAGGTTATGTAGGTTATGTATTTAGCTTCTACAATGGACAAGGCTACTAAGTTCTATTTTTTACTAGATTAGGAGACTAAAGATTATCCTATTAATTGACAGGTTCCATAAGTGTTTTTCTTATCAACCCTACATCTAACAAAGTCTGAATCAGAATATCCTATGATTTTAAAAGAAGTGTTGTGCCTAGGATACCATATTCCAAAGTTTTTTATTCCTAAAAGATATCTTAGGATTCTCTTAAAATTAGTTAGGTGGAATTCTTGGATAAGCCTGAAATCAAATACATAGATAAATACTAAACATAATATCAGGTATACTAGCATTAAGTAAAGAAGCGATCTAATTATTCTCATGTATTTCTTTTGATCAATTGACTTTCCACTTCAGTCCTTATCCAACTAAACTGTAGAGCTCATAGGAGTGTTAATTATCTTCACTTTATCCATTTTATATTTCTTAAGAATTTTCTTAATGTATTTTGATTGACTAAAGAAAATTCTATCATCCTTCTACCTTATACTAAATTTAAGAAAGTATTTCATTTCTCCCATCATATTCATCTCAAACTCCTTGCTCATTATCTTATAAAATTTATCACATAACTTTTTATCAGAAGATACAAACAAATTTTCATCAACATAGATTTAGAGAATGAGTTATTCTTCTCCTACCTTTTTTAGAAATAGGGTGGTGTCGACGCTCCCCTTAACAAAGTATCTATACAGTAGGAATGTGCTTAGCCTTTTATACCATGCTCTAGGTGCTTATTTCAGTCCATATATTATCTCTTTTAATTTGAGTACATCATTAAAAATTGTGAATTTTTAATTCTTGGGGGGGTGTTCAACATATGCATATTTTTTATTACCTCTTTCAAAAAAAAAACAATTTTAATATCCTTTTAATTTAATTTGAATCCCTTAAAGTAGAAAAAAGCTAGTAGCACCCTTATGACATCTAGTCTAGTTACAGGAGCAAATGTTTCTTCAAAGTTAATCCCTTTTATTTGATTATACTCCTTAGCCACTAGTCTTATTTTATTTCTAACCACCACGCCAAAATTTATTAATTTTATTTTTGAAAAACCATTTTGTTCCAATAATATTATGGTTCTTAGGATTTTTAACTAGCTCCCAAACATGATTTTTAGTAAATTGATTCAGTTCTTCTTGCATGACTAGGATCCATAATTCATTAGATAGTGCTTGATTTATATTTGTGGGTTCAATCATTAAGATAAAGATAGAGTGGCTAACTTTTTTCCTAAGTTTTAACACCTTAAGATGAGTCACCTAAGATCAATTCTTTAGGATGACTTAAAGAATATCTCCATTTTCTATGTAGTAAAATTTCATATTCTATCTTGTCTTTCAGATTAGCAATTACTCCTTGGGTAACTTCAACCACTTCTTCTTCTTCTACTATAGAACCTCCAGAATTATCAGATTTATCAAAAACTATATGAGTGGTCTCCTCTACCATTAGTGTCATTTTATTGAAAACTTTAAAGGATTTTCCAACATTTGAGTATACTAGGACTACTCCTTCATCAAATTTGGGGGGGGGGGGGGGGGGGTCAAACTTTCCTAGCAAAGATCTCCCATTATTTAGAATGAACACTTTACATTCAAAGTCATGAAGGTGAGAGAGGTTGGGTGTCCTACTGTTGGTGGAATTTTGAAAATATATTTAAAAAAAAAAATTAGCTTTCTTTGGGACTTAAAATTAAATTCTAAAATTGAATTGTCTCGTTAGAAAAAGTATATCACCTCGAGAGGTGAGAATAAAATTTCATAACAGTATTCAGATTTAGAATTATGAAATTCATCTTGAATATTATGACCGGATGCTAAAGAGAACTTCATATGGCCCCAAAGGGTCAAAATGAGGTTCAACTAAATATCCAGCTACAATATTCAACAAGTGTGATCGTTAGGTTCACATCCAAAGCCTTATCAAAGAAAGATGTATCTCCTTGAAGGGAGAAAATATCATTCGATGATAATTCTTTGAATATGATAACAATGATCACTAGTATTTTAAGTTTTCCCAAAGAAATCCAATTGAGTTTTGAAAATCAATTTTTAAAATTAGGTGCGTGTGTGGTTCCAAATCTCCTACGAGCACAAGCCCTCGTAGTTAATTACATCGTAAGAAAATGAGGTCTCCTACGAAAACTCTCAATTAAAATAACGGCAAAATTTTGTTAGATTTTCTAGGAGTGATATCAAAAAGAGATGAATCTTAGAAATTCAACAGGGAATGGATCAAAATTGAGCAGTTATTAACGGGTTAAAAGGAGGAGAGGTAGGGGACACTTTGAGATTCCGGAACCATCCGGAAGTGTCCCAACTTAATCTAAGTATTGGGCTTTATGTTTTGGATTGAAATGATATTTAATTAGAGTTGAGCATTTTATTAGAAATTTGGGATTAGATTCCCGAAGTTTGGGGTCTTATAACCAAAGATCTGCCCCGGATCCTAAATCTATTTTGGACACTGGACCACAGTCGTCCGATCCTAACTAATGTAGTGCAAGGTCTGGACTTACCTCGGCCTGGATTGGGGAGCCAGCTAACCACCTAATCGATTTAAAAGAGATGAGTCCGATCTTTTAGGAAAGAGTGGTAGGGGCGTTGTACTTAAAGTTTTGGAGAGTTGGGGCCGACATCTAGAGATTTCCCTAATTGACCCCTTTGACTTATGTTGGGTGCAAAAATACTAAGGACTAATGCAATTAAAATTTTGACTCTTTAAGTTTGTATCTAATGCAATGCATGCTAGTTAACAACTTCCAATCAAGTATGCTTGAAATCTTTAAAAACAGGCTTACAAAATAATTTTTTAGAAGACTGGACTTCCCCAGGTCCGGCACCTCGTCCTCATAGGTCAGACTATTCGGACTCTACCCGCAGGCGGGGAAGGGTCTAAAGCAAGGAAAGAGTAATGCAGAAATATGCTTGCGACCCCGGGGTCGATCCCCGGCTAATTCCCTAGATTCGTTATCTTTCTATGTTATTTAGACTCACTAAAATTTTAGATATTTAAGGTTATGAGTAGAAAACTTTCACACCCTCACGAGTCTCACGTATCCAGGCGAAAACAAAAAGCGGCATACAATCGCCAAAAAACTAGTAAAAGCAAGTAATCCTAAAGGGAATCAGATCATCACATCAAATATAAATTAATTAATAAATGTCCATAGGCAGAATTGCCTTGCTTATTACAAACCAGAGTTTTGCATAAAGTAAAGTGGCCGGGCACCACTGACAACAACCCGGATTTCAAGACTAATAATGACGCAAGTTATTTTGAGTGGGATGCTCTCAATCTTCAAATATTCAAATCTTCAATCTCGTTCTTCTTTGGACTCCTTTTCTTCAATCTTCTTGGAATCTTCGTAGTGGATTACCCAAATGGACAAGAGGGCACTTCCCTCTAAGGGGGAAGGTCACTCTTTCCTCTTTGGGTAAGGAGGAGGTATGATCCAAATTTGGATTTCCAAATGGAAAAGGAGTGTTCCCTAAAGGGGTATCCTTTCCTCTTTGGAATCCAAGCTTTGGATCTATGTATCCCAACTCAAAATCAACTTTCACAACACTTGACACTTACACAAATTACATTAATATCAAAATAAAAATCTAAACTCTCACCTGCAGGGTTATCCTAAGCAATTTAATATATAAAAAACTGTTATTCCCAAGCAGTTGTATATGAGCAGAAAAGAAAGTAAACACACATGGCCACGCTCTTTTTATGATTTGGGGGCTTTAGCAGCTGAAGCACCTGTGCAAAGAGTTTATAATATTTATGCATTTTTTTGATTTGCCCCCTTTTTTATATTGCCCTGCATGAGCGTGGCCACCTGCAGAAAAACTGTGTCAACATCTAGATCGTGCCTAACCTAAGGGTAATCTAGTCGCCAAAACACATCAATCCATCCACAGAGTACAGAAAAAGTAAGCAGACACAGCAAAGCAATTTCATCCATAACATGCAGTGAAAACTACGAAAAAATCCGGCACACAGCAGTAAAGTAAACACCGGCCTAACCTAGATCTAGAGTTGGTTGTCCTAGCACATCATCTAAAGTGTGTGTAAAAGGTTGTGTGGCTGGGGTAGGTCCTAAAGTGGGTTATTAGTTGAAGTTGTCTAAAAGTCTGGGTTTTGTTAAGGCTCAAAAGGGATTTAGATTAAGATTTAAGTATTAGTAGATTAAGAATTTTTAATTAAACATATTTTAAAAGTTAATTGATTACTATCTTTGTTTTACACCAAGGCCGTGAAGTTCATTTCACCTTCCTTGGGGCTAAGCTAATAGCCTCGTAGGCCTGGGTTACCCAGTAGCAATCGGGGTTGATTAAGTTGATTTAAATTGGTTGGAATTAAAAGAATGGCTTGATATTAAAAGGAGTTAGTTACTGATTTTAATGGGTTAGTTTGAGAATTTTTTATTATCCTATTAAGAAAACTCTGGAATTTGGGAGAGTTAATGGATTTTTGGAAGTTATCCGGATATGCTAACTAAGGGGTCAAAATTTGACTTTTAAAAATTAGAGTTAATCTTAAAGATTTCAGATTTTTAATAAATACTAGACCTAATTATGAGTTGTTAGACAGGTGGCACACTAAATTTGGAGTTTTCTATCAAAAGTTATGATTTTTAGAAGTTTTAACCCGTTTTGACCTTAGGTTGACCAAAATGTTGACTTTTTTGACTTTGACCAGATTTTTGGGGGTTTTAATATTTTTAGGAAAATACTAGATTTTAATTAGAGTCATTAGCCACTGAGTTTGATTGATTTAGAATTTTCTATAATTTAGTAATGAATTTTGGAAGTTTGGGTATTTATTGGAATTATTAAATTATTTCAATTAAGAGCCATTTTAATAATTTGAACCCAAATGAGTCTTAAACTTCTTGAGATCAACTCCAAAGATCAAAAATGATCTAAGGAGAGATCAGCAAGTGTTTAAAGATTTTTTGGGATTTTTTAATAATTTTTAATTAATTAAAATTGATTAAACAGTGATTTTAGCTTAAAATTAGATTAGAATATATTTGAAAGTCAAATTAAAGGGATTCCAATTTTCACTGATTGAGGGATGAATTGAGGTTAGTTAGGGGTATTTTGGGGGAATTTTTAAGAATTAAATCAAAATTTATTTAGAATTTTATTAAGGCTGAAGGGGGATTTCTAAGGGGAATTATTGTGGCTCCTACTTGGGAAACCAAATGAACCCCAAATGTGATGAAATTTTTAAACCAAAGGATCACCTGATCCTGAGGCCTAAACCCACAAAATTTGGGCTCAAAAGGAGTACTCTAAGGTGGTTAACTAAACCACCCAAGGTGAGCTCTAAGTCACCTTCAAATCACTATAGGGATCTATCCTAGGCTTGGATTGGGGCAAAATCAGTGGCTCTACACTCCTTATCCTAAACATCATCAGCACACCAAAAATCACACCCTAAATCCCATTGGATAGGTCCATATCCCTTTTTGAATTTAAGGGTCAAACCATGACCCTTAAACTTAAAAATTAGGTAAAATGCCCTTGAACAACATAAAATGGGGAGATAAAATTTGGACATGTCAAAAACATGTCCAATTTCAATCTCCCAAAATTCCAGACCTGGTAGACATGTATTTAAAAAGTAAATTAAAGAAATTCATAAAATGCTCAAAATGAAATTAAACCTAAGATTGACCTAACCAGGGTCTGGAACCATAGGGCTTTTGTAGTGCTCCCTGAGACCTTTCCAATGAGCCTAAGAACACCTAATTTGGACAAGTGTGCAGGGAGTTATGAATTTTTGAAGTTCCCTTGAATTTCTGGATTTAATTAATCCGGCAATTACACAGTCAGCGACCGTTACCCACGCGGCGCGCGCTGATGATTCGCCAGACAATGATTGGCGCTAACTGTTAACGGCCGGATTAACCACAGCCGTCGGATGGCGGGATCGAACGGCTGGGATTAAACACGCTCCGGGACCGCGGGATCTAATCCGAGCCGTTGATCGAAATCAACGGCTGAGATTACGTCTTCAACCTCCGCCTTTACCCGAAGTCGTGAACCTTCTCCGGCGTGATCCGAGCGATCGCGCCGGCGAACTTCGACGAAATTTTACAGGGAGGATCAGGGGGGTGGAAACCTTCAATCCAATGGTGGAAATCCGTTGGGGTGAAGGTTTCCTTCACACTTGACCGGACTACCTAGCTAGGGAGCTCGGGATGAAGGAATTATCAGAGAGAAAGCCTCAACGAATGAGCTTCTCTATCTGGAAGTTTCAGGGGACGAAGGCGAACAGGTTTCCTTCAGAGGTCGCGACTGGAGGACGGCTGGAGGTATGACTTCGAGCGGGATGCCGAAGCCTTTCGCCGGAGTTCGCTCGAAGTGATGGAAGGGGCGGTCTGGGAGCTCGAAGGAAGATGCTGGGAGATGGATGGAGCTCTGGGGAATCATTTGAAAACACTGGGATCGTCTCTCAAGCTCTGGGGAGCACCAACCAATGGACGGTCAGGATTGAATCGGAGGAGGTCTCAGATTGATGCCAAGTGGAAAGGGGCACCATTCCAGAGAGCTCGTGAGCCTCAAGCCTTTGGAAGGCTTTCGGTCAGGATCGGCCTGGGGGGACCACCGGAGCTTGCTCTCCATTGGTTCCGACCGCCGCCGGCCATGGTCTGGGTCGGGTTGACCAGGGAAGGCCGATGGGGACATACTGGAGCCGAGAGTGGAGCCAAATTGGCCTGAGGAAGCTGGGGTCGATCTGGTGGCTCGATTGGGCTCGAACCTGCTTGGTTCGAGTCGAAGTGAGCTCGATCCAGGTCAGGTCAGACCCTGGGTTCGGTATGGGAGGCAGGTCTGGGTCTGGTGCACCCGATGCAGGTGGCAATTGGGTCGAATTTGATCTGGATTAAAAGATGGCTCGGGTTGATCCAAACCTGCTTGGTTTGGGTCGATTCGGGCTCAACCCAGGTCAGGCCAGACCCTGGGCTTGAGGTGGGGAGTGGGTCAAGGTCTGGTGCACCCAATGCAAGTGGCAATTGGGTTCCAATTTGATCTGGGCAGGGAGATGGCTCGGGTCCAAGTGTTTTTGGCTACTTTGGGTTAGCCTAACTCCTGACCCAAGCTAGCCCAAGGCATGGGCTGGCTGGAGGAGGTGTATTGAACCTAGGGCCACCTATGGGAGGTGTTGGTCAAGTTCAATTGGGCTTAGGTTGAAATTTGGCTCAATCCCAAGTGCTTTTGGGCACTTTTAGGGCTAGCCTAACTCTTGACCCAAATGAGCTCCAAGGGTTGGGCTGATCAAGGAAGGTGTATTGGGTCCATGGGAACTCAATGGCACTTTGATTTGGATTTCAATTTGGATAAGATCAAAAGATGGCTCAAGGGAGACCTCTTCTTGGTTACTTGGGTCAAGCCATGTGACTAACCCAAGTGAGCCCAAGGCTTGGGTCACCAGAGGGGTCTCTTGGGTGCCCAAGGGGTCATCCCATGCATCTAAAGGACTTGGAATAGGATTGATTCAAAATTTTGAAAAGGGAAGGGGTGTATGGGTTAATGGGTCAAACCTGGTTGACTTGGTCAACCAGGTTGACCCAAGGTCTGGGTTTGAGTTCAACAAATTGAATTTGACATTTGGAATTCATTGGAAGTGGTTTCGAAGAGTTTGGAATTGATTTGATTTGAAATGGCCATTTGAAATCCCATAAGGGTATTTTGGTCAATTCTGACCTATTGGTCAACTAGGGTCAAAAATGGATTTGAGAAATGCAGTTTACTGCTCAGTGGGTTAAAATTAAGAATCGGGAAGTGGTTGGAGGCTTTGATAAGGGCTCCAAGATCAAATCTCAAAGGGGTTGGGTTCAGTGGCATAGGCTGTAAATATTTGAAGGTTTTACAGCCTTTGGATTTTAATTCAGATTCTGGGGTTAGAGACCTCAAAATGGGCTCAAAATTGGAGGGTAGCCTCTAGAGACACGTCTTATCACTTTGTAAGTGATAGACCCTGAATCATAGGCCATTGGATTGGGTTTTGGAATGTTTGAAAATTCTTTGAAAAAGGTCTTTAGGACAAGGCCTTAAGGCTTTGGATTTGAGTCTGGATTTCTGGATTTGGAATGGATTTTAAGCTCGAGTAATTAATATTGAAGTATCCAAATCATTAACA